>JAFFST010047169.1:151377-166286 GCA_022414735.1 Noturus placidus | reverse complement strand
TGTGACAAACATGCAAAGGAACAGGAAATGAGGAAGGGGGCAAACACTTTTTCACACCACTGTAAGACATATGAATGTACACATCAGAAATTTAAAAAAACTGGTCATTATTGTACAGCATCAATCCTGTACAAAACACAACCAGTATGTAAACAAACTAATTGCAATTAAACTGATGTCCATGCCTCTGGACTAATAAAGTGCATTTATTTAAAGTTGAGATTTGAGAAAGTCTCTGCTGATTTGATGGTAGAGGTGAATGTGGTCAAATAGGTCAGTCACAACAGTCTGGACAAAGGAGCAGGCATACATATACACTCCATCTATCCAATTTCACATAGCACCATGTAGCCAAAAGGTACGTACGATATGGGTCGTGCACACACCTGCAACAAAGCTGGAGCATATGAGACAAAATGGAAGTGGATAATGAAACAAATACTTAAAAATATTTAAAATGGCCTGTAGGGGTTACATGTGATCATTCCTTAAGAACAAATGATTAAAATACACTATTCATGTGTATTCAAGTGTGACGTCTTCTGGGTAGAAATGAAAACCTGTACTCACACCAGCCCATTGAGGATTGGATTGTGGATAATACACACACTCACTCTCGCCCACACTCACCCCACCCCCCACCCCCACACACATATACATCCTGATATACCTTTGGACAAATTCTTAGAAATAATCAAATAATGAAAAGTCATTACAAAATAAAATTAATTTTGTTATTTACATAGCAATAAATTTTAAGGTTGGCAAGAAAGAAAAAATGAAGGGTCATTCGACATTATTCTATTGTAATGTAGTATTATGCCAGAGCAATAATAATAATAATAATAATGATTAATCAATTTGTATAGCGCTTTTTACAATGGACATTGTCTCAAAGCAGCTTTACAGAAATATCTTTTTTTTTTTTACATTTACAAGCGACTTACAAATGAGAGCACACTCACACACCAATGGTAGCAGAGCTGCCATGAAAGGTGCTAGCTTGCCATCGGGGGCAACTTAGGGTTCAGTGTCTTGCCCAAGGACACTTCGGCATGGGATCACCCGGGCCAGGATTCGAACCACCAACCCCACGATTAGTGGACAACCCACTCTACCGACTGAGCCACAGCTGCCCAATATCTCCCTACAGGTCTTGCTGGTTTCCCACTGAAGCTAAACAAGGTTGAGCCTGGCCAGTACCTGGCTGAGAGACCTCCTGGGGAAAACTAAGGTTGATTCTGGAAGTGGTATTAGTGGGGACAGCAGGGGGCGTTCACCCTGTGGGCTGTGTGTGGACTGACGCCCCAGTATACTGTATTGTACAGTATACAGACACTGTACTGTAAAAAAAAGATCCTCACTCTCTGGTCATTAAAAATCCCCCGACACTTATAGTAAAAGAGTAGGGATATAACCCCAGTGTCCTGGCAAAATTCCCCTATTGGACCTTCTCTATCGTGGCCCTCTAATAATTCCCATCTCTGAATTGGCTACATCACTCTCTCCTCTACACTAATAGCTGGTTTGTGGTGGGCGTTCTGCTGCACTATGGCTGCCACTGCATCATCCAGGGGGCTGATGAGCCCCCCCCCCAAATGTGACGCACTTTGAGTGTCTAGAAAACTGGTATATAAATGTCTTTTCTAAATCTCTTTTTGGACAAATTATTAGTGGTATATATATATATATATATATATATATATATATATATATATATATATTGTTTGTTTGTTTGTTTGCATTTTTATTCAAGAAATAGCCACTGGTTTACATCTTGAAGTTAAAGTTAAAGTTTGATTAAGACATGATGGTATTTCACTGTTACTTTTTAAGACAGACAGAATTTAATAAAGCAAAATTTGTTTATTTATTTTTTCCACTTTCCATTTTTTACTGTTGCTATTTATCAGTAACATTTCACCATAAATTACACTGACATTTTCTACAATGTTCTTTAGCAAAATCTTTATCTTTCAACTGTTCCATTGTATCCTGCATCAAATGTAAGTCACTTTGCATAAAAGCATCAGCCAAATGAGCAAATGCAAAGGTAAGGGATTATATTTTATTTTATACTGTCTATACTGTAATTAAATGACAGTATAACAAAGGTAAAGTATAAACAATGTATTAGCAGTAAATTATTTAAAATCATCTGGAAAATATTAGTATATTACTGTAAACAAACAGTGATAAACAAATATTAAGCACATTATTTAACTGTAACTATATTACACTGCTATAATGGAAATATGTTTTACTCGTTTATTTTACAAGTTTATCACAGTCAATTACTGTCAATTTTACGGGGGGTTCTCCTAACAGTTCAAAAAACCACCAAAGAACCCTTGAACATTGTGGTGGAAATTCACCTGTAAAATGAGATCACTACCAAAACACTTGAATATGCTCAAGTAAATGGACATGGGGAGGGGGGGGATATTCAAGTGAATGTAACATTAATGGTCACAAACTAGAACTGACGGAACTACTTCGGGGGTGTGCAAATATCAAAAGTTACTTGACGTTCTTAAGAACAAACCAAGCCATGGTGGGATGCCTTCTATACTAAGCTAAGGTTACCTACTATTTAGGTAACTAGTTACTTACTGTCTGAAAAAGATAGTATGTTCTGCTGCACTTTTCTACACTTGTCTGCTGTCTCACTTTCTTACAGACTGAGCTGCTAAACTATATCAACGAATTTGCACTGAGTATGGGTGCAACCAAGTGTACAACTGGAGGGGCGGGTGCACACATCTATTTTCCTTAACAAACGGAAATATATTAAAAAGGAATAGAAGAAAAGACAGATCAGTTGGTAGGGTTCATTAAAGGGGGACATATAGAAAATATTTTGTACTGTATATTGGGGGGACAGATTGGTATTTCCTCACCATTGGGGGGAACACGACCCCCTCAAAGAATGTGTGGTTACACCCATGCAATCAGAAATTACTTACAAGCCCAGGCAGCCACTCATACCTTACCTCAGAGTTCTACAAGGGTTGAAAGAGAAGATTGGAGTATATATGGTTACATTCATCAATTATTCATTTCATATGTAGTTATTCTTATTCATTTAGCCAAGAACAAGGAAATCAGCATCCTATAGGATGACAGAGTACACTGATTATCATTATCATAAGAGTTCATTTATCATATTTGCACTGTGTCTGGGTAGGAGTGTGCATCTTTAGCACAAGAAATTAATTGTATATAGATGCCTAAAGCACTCATTATTCACGACAAAATTGAAACTTGACGTACCACCTCCAATCTTCCTCAACATCATGTATGTCCGTCTTACCTCATCCATTTCAGTGATCTAATTTTTGCCCTTGCCTGTCTGGGTCTGTCTGGGTCTGTTCTCCAAACAGGGAAGAACTGTCTGAACAGTCTGTACTTTTTCTAAAAAGTCCTTCAGATCATAAATTTTATTCCCCATTTTCATAAGACAATCTGTTCTATCTGTTCTCCCTTAGAGTTGAACTGCTATGTTCGCAGTTAGTATGTTAGTAATATTAATTTTCTCTATAACAACCTCTTTATTTTAAGACTATATAGCATCTGTATTTGCTGTATTATTTACAGACAAGATGGAAGTAGAAGCCTCACATCCTTAAACCCTTAACGTCCATCGTTAAACCCTTTTTATTTCAAGGAGCAGACTTACATTCCTCACACTTATAACTACATATCTATCCTATTACTTTAATCATATCTACTGTTTTATTCATCATCGTTACATTGTTACTGAGAATTATGTTTTAGAATGAATAGCTGAATGATACAGTAAGAGCTTAACAGGTTACAGCATTACACAGTGAACTTCAGACTGGTTTCTCAATTATAAATATCTCTTAATTATTCTTTGCAGGAACTTTGTAAAGATTTGCACCAAAAGATTGACATTGTGGATGAGGCTCGATATGACCTTTCGGTAAAAGTGGCCAGAAATGATTCAGAGGTATTCAGATAATTATTCCATATTTATCTATTTCTGCAGTTAATTCCTGTGCATTTTGCTGTAGCAGTAGGATGGACCCTGTTATATGTAATGGTGTTATTCTCTTTCGTACTTTTGAAAATCTTATTAGCCTTTTGTGCAATATTACACAGTCATGTCATAATAATGATCCAGCTAATTGTACATTAATCTGAGAGTTTATGTATGCTCCATCCCAAAACTTTCCTCATCTTTACCAACCAGAGCCAAGGAGTAACTAAATAAAACACGATGGGGCATGCTGTTATATGAAAATAGTTACTGTATGAAAGTAGTTATATGCATCTGGTGTGATGCCACCCCAAAGCTAATTATTTTCAAATAACAGCACATCCTAAATTGTTTTATACCACAGCAATTTGTTAACAATTACGTTTAATTCATTAATGAACAACACATCGTAACGTCATGTTATCACTTATGTTATAGCAGCTATAAACTGCTGTTCCCTTACTAGCTCATCTTTTTTCCCCTCCCTCTTGAAGTCTGTCCTAAGGACTCTTCCATGGCAGAAAAGCACTGACTCTGGAGACTTTTTCCATAAATATCAAATAAACATCTTCTTACAAAAAACTTCACCATATCAATAACTATAGCTCTTTGATAAACATCATGTTTATTATTTGAATTAGAGTCAATGCAAATGAGCCGTTGCTTAGAAACAATAACAGAACAAGCACATTAATATAGACCTGTGATTTGATTCTGATTATAGCCAACACTACTGCCAGAGCAGCTGTTACAGAAAATGACTCAACACCTTGTGACCAATCAGATTCACTGTGGCATAAGTATTATATTCATTGCAGTGGGGGCAATCAATATATCCTAATTCTCAAATGTGGCAGTACTGTTTGTTTAAGAAATCTTGATTAGTACCAACGTCCCTAATAGCATCTTATAATTTTTCCATCACACATATGGACACTTAAGGTCAACATTCTTTGTGTCAGATTCAATCACTGCAGCAGAAGATCTATGAGCTGAAAGGGAAAATGAGCAGACCCAAACTGAAGAGAGTGAAGAAGTCGGCGGATGACAAGTTGGGAGCTCTGACAGACACCAAACTCATGAAAGCTGACTTCAAAGCCAACTTGAAGACTGTGAAGAAGGAGGATGAAAAGGTGATGTCCTCAAGGCACCGTTATATTGGTAGACATTTGAGCATTGCCTTGAAAGTTATCTATCAAACCTTTAGTTTATAGTCTTATAGTCAGCACTTGACATATTCATGCAAATGTTCAACGTTCAAGTGCTTTAAGTATTGTATGCACCGAACATTCAGAAAATTCTATTTTTACTGCTCTCCTGCTGTTTCTGCCTTTCCATTTCACTCCAAGTGTTCTTTCTCTCTGTTCTCCACAAGCAGAAAGAGGAGGTGACAGACTGGAGGAAGAATGTGGAAGCTATGTCTGGGATGGAGGGCAGGAAGAAACTTTTCAATGCTGGACAGTGAACCAACATCAACCTGCATTGCTTTTATAAAATGAAATATTCCAGAAAATCTGTTTGGTTAATAAGAAATATTTCTCCTAAAGAACTCTTTTTGGACTCTTCTTGATGCTTTCTCTTGTGTGTGCATGTGTGCATGTGTGCGTGCGTGCGTGTGTGTGTGTGTGTGTGTGTGTGTGCGTGTGTGCCTGTGTGTATCTGTTTTATTGTGTGATGGTTGAATATTCCAAAAATGTAAAGAGATGAGGCATTTATGTCTTGTGTAGGGTACTGAGTGTTGATTTACAGCTAATTTATGGAGCATATTATCAGGAGAGATAGTTAGACGGTAGAACAACATAATATTCCTATCATATCAACTGTGTAAATATTTGATTCATATTCAGTGTGATTAGGCTGAATAAATTTACTCTGTTTCCTCACCAAATGTGTGTTGATTTTATCATTTACCTGAATATTTTTTTTGAAATCCAGTTATATTAAACACACACACACACACACACACACACAAACACACATACATTAGAAATTGTGGCATTCACTGAATTTTTGGTTTGATCCTGAACTCCAGTTTCTGCCTTTACAGAATTTCATTAACTCCCATCACAACCGTTACTGTAGTTCTCTGATTTCCTCTTATACCTTATGCTGATAAGGCTTTTCTAAATGGCCCCTAGGTGTGAATGTGTGTTCCTTGTATCCTGCTATGAATTGGCGTCACTCCCACCTTACTCCCAGTGTTCTCGGGATAGGTGCCACATCCAACGCAACCCTGACCCAACCTCTTTCTGAAACTGAATAAATAAATATCTGTTCAGTAGGTTTATTAGCCTGTTTATAAATATATTTTCTACATTATATTATATACACTATTCAGAATTCATTCATTTCCTAAAATTGTCTATTGTTGCCTGTTGTATTATCTTATTAAATATTTAAGATAATATAAGGTAAGATTTACCTTTATTGGTCCGCATAGTGGAAATTCAAATTGACACAAGAGCACAAGTAGGATGAGTAACATCAAAGAAAGAATAAAAGAAAGAAAATAATTCCCATGAATACCTATACAATAGAAATATTGGAAATAATTAGAGATGAATTGGTTGGCCGTAGTGTTTTATGCATTGCATTCAGCCATGTTACTGTATTCTCCTAGTTCTTTCACAGTTAAGTGTGCAACAGTTCAGTTCCCCCTGGTGTATACTGTAGACGTGTTCTTCATTAAGGTCCTTAACCACAAACTCCACCACAAAGCCTTTGCTTGTGTTTGATCAACTTTTTGCAATGTGTTATGGCTATTTTAGCTCAATTTTTGTTCTCATTAGTGTTAACTTAATTTACAACATTAACTAATTTACAACATTGCCAAATAAAGTCTCTGCCATTAACACCATTTAACAGTCCCTAGTAATATATGCAGTTGAGTGTTGACATTTGTTCAGCCTTCATACAAATTGAAGAAGACAAATTTAATTTATAGCCATTTAGTATGCTTGTTTTCACAGATGTTTCTTCATTATCACGAATAACAAAAAGTCAAATAGTCAAAAACACTTGCCACTTTAAGAGGAACACCAGTACCCCTGTTCATTAATGCAATTATGCAATCAGCCAATCATCTGGCAGCAGTGCAATGCATAAAATTACGCAGATACAGGTCAAAAGCTTCAGTTATTGTACACATCAAACATCAGAATGGGGGAAAATGTGATCTCAGTGACTCTGACAGTGGTATGGTCTGAGATGGGCTGGAAACTTCGGATACAGTTAAAATTTAGAAAAAGACCAGGTGATGATTTTTCTAGTCTTCAACAATTCAGCCTACTGTTGCCTCAGATTGCTGGTTTTGGCTGACAGGAGTGGAACTGCTAGTACATCTGCCCCAAGGTTCAGCATGTCCTGATGTTTGAGATGCTTTCATGCTCACCACAGTTGTAAAGTGTTACCATAGCCTTCCAATTAGCTCAAACTGGTCTGGCCATTCTCCTCCCATCAACAAGGCATTTCCACCTGCAGAACAACGTGATTTTATACAAATTACTCTGCTGCCATATGATTGGCTGATTGGATAACTGCAGGTGTACAGGTGTTCCTATTAAAGTGTAGTTATTACACGTTTGCCCATGATTCACCTTTCTAACTGCCTACAAATCTTTTCATACATTCATGGCATTTGGCTGACACCCTTATCTACATTTATCTAATTTATACAACTGAGCAATTAAGGGCCTTGCTCAAGGGTCCAGCAGTGGCAGCTTGGCAGTGCTGGGATTTGAACTCATGACCTTCTGATCAGTAGTTCATACCCTACAAGTGAACCAACATTGCATGTTCCTTTCTTCTACCCAGAAATCACATGACGGGGAGTACAGGGGGGATTTCAACTGTATTTTATTTTTTCCAACATTCAGAATATTAGGAATTTCATATTGCACCTCAACTTGTATGATGTGACTAATTTATAATTTTAGGTTCCTATCATAAACTTTTTAAACCACATTTTGGATGTATTTACCCATATTATTTAATAAAATAATTAACCAGGTAGAAAAAAATCATAATGCAAGTAATGTTTATATGTGTTGTTGTTGTTGTTTTGGGTTTTGTTTTAGTTTTTTTTACAGGCAATGTCTATTTAATAAACTCTAGTATGATGAATGTGCCACAACATTATAAAATGTGCAGGAAAATGTTTTAGTGACATTGACCACATTGTTTGAGAGGGTTTTTTACTGTGGCATGTTCAACTCCAGAACATAATCTATAACCTTAATTTAGTGCACTATAAAAAATTTAAGACTGGTTTACATCTACAAGTGGCGCTATGTTACATTGCTGCTGGTTTCATTTGCCTTCTTCACCAGTTGGAGGCGACAAAGCTTTGTCCTCATGCACGGCCTGTTTTACGTGCTCCAGGCTCTGGCCTTTTCTGTCAGAACCAGGTCTGGTTGTGGATGTATGAGAATTCATCACTATTCATCCCTGATCAGTAAAAGTATAAACCGGTATAATTCCACAGAATAGTTTTGGTGCACGTTCTTCTATCTGTACCTGCTGTTCTAATGGAACAGAGTAAAAAACTGTAGTTTGAATGATAATAATGTATCACAAAATGTGATTAAGCCAACTGTGACACAAAATCGCTTCTGACCCACTTACATAAAGTAGGCCCAGTCATGGAGAAACTAAAACACATACTTGCTACTTCATCATTTATTACAAAAATTTGTTTTTATGTTGTCTATAATATCTTCTTTACCAAAGCAAAGCAGAAATACATTCTCCTATTCTGGTTGTCTCATCCACAAATACAAATGTTCTAAATGCATAAATCACTGAATAGAAATCACACTTTGTAAGGCCATGCTGAGAGAGGAAACAGAAGGTAGGTAAAGGAAGGGTGTTGGAGAGGCATGACATCCTCTACAAATCAGGTCATGTAGATGGTGGCCAAACACACACAGCAGGGCATTAGCAGCAAGATCTGTGTTCAGCATATGACCCAGGTTCTGTCTTTGCCTGTAAGGTCACAAGCAATCTGTCTGAGTCACAAGCAAACATGTCAGTGAATCAGTTGGATTTTTGTACTATGTGAAGAAATACCGTAAAATTTACAGTCAGAATTATTTATTGTATGAATGAAAAACAAAATTATTCCATAATGTAAAGATTTTACACAATAACACATTTTACACTCAAACAGTTGATCGTTGTAATCCTTTATTTGTATTCACTCTAATTCTTCAAGCATGACTTTATTCTAATACTCAAACTTCAGGATGTTGTTAACAAGTTCTTTTTCCCATTAGGTATAAACATTAAGGTATTTACATTTACACATGTAAAATTCCTTTTGTTATCTCTCACCATGAGGAAAACTTTTAACACAAAAGAGAAAGACACTTGTTATCTAGCACAAGTCAGATAAAACGTTGTAAAACGTTAGGACAGTTAATTATTGCCAGGAATTTAACATTTAAGCATACTATCCTACCACACAGTGAGGACAATAGTAAAAGAAGCAAAGAATAACACTGAGATCATATCTATACTGAACTGAGCTTTTTTTGTCGATTGTTGGTATTGTCAATTTTTTAAATGAATTTTTGTAATAACAAGCTGTTTGGAAGGGTTACATCACAGCAAGTGATACTCCCTTGAATATGGGTACATTTAAAAATGGCTAATATTTCTTATTGTTAGATTATTATTGAATATAAATCAAATATAAAATTAATTAAATTGTTTTTTGATACTTTTACAGATTTTTTTATTCTATTGGCAGTTAATTTTGTTCCTTTCTTAAAATTAGAAAAATTAACTGAAAAGAAAAAGGTCATTTCAAGCTAAAAAAAAAAAAAATAGGTTTAATAATCATATATTTGGTTTGACATAATCTTATATTAAGAAATGCTCAATAAATTTTACTATATTTTCACTTACTAAGGCCATATAAAATGTAGGGTCTGAACTTGACCAAGCATCACTGGGACCAAAATCAAACTTTTTGACCAATGACAGAATTGAAATGGCTAGTTGAAAAAAAAAAAAAAAGAAAATGAAATTGGGTGTGTAAATGTGTGTGGTCTGTGCTCTGCAATATCCAGGGTGTCCCACACCTTGTGTCCCTTGGGATAGGCTCCAGGCTCACCCGCAACCCTGAATAAGAACATAAAATGGATGGATGGATGGATGGAAACTGAAATTACTGTAAACTGTGGATAGTTGATGATTTATTGCTGTTTTGCTCGTCAAGATTGATAGCAAGTACCAAGAATATTTCAGCAAAAATATCATTTTTGTCTCTGCCAGGAGGTTATGACAGGTCTCTGCCTGGTTGGATATATAAAACAAATAGTGACCCAAATCATAATCCTATTTAACACATACAGTACATATTTGTAGGAACCCAAAATCAACTATATAAAATGGCTGACTCAGATTTGAATTCTACCGAATCAAATAAAGTCAAAAAAGAACATAAAGCAGTAAGTGTTACTACATGTATCTTCTAACCCAACAGTAAGAGGTTCAGTGCTGTTATTCTTTTTAGGCAATGCTTCACCAAAATATTCATTGTAGTTGTACAGATAATTTTGAAACAGTGTATAACTGAAAAAAAATAATAATTATGTTCAATAATCATATTGTGTTAAACCTAGAAACTATGTAATTAATACCTGGGAGTATTACTAGTTTTCCAGAAGGTCCTCAGTTTTTTGTATTTGACATTCATATGTGTGTCTCTTCAGATTGCTCTATCATTTAGAAGACTGTTCTATTAAACCAGCTTTTGTATTTTATGATGAGCAGATGGTCCGGTTTTCATTGGACGTAAATACAGTCTCTGCGGTACTGTTAAAGCACCCACACATTGTTCTGTGTGACCTTTGCTGTGAAATTGCTTCTAAAGCTTTGTTGTCTCTTGTTGACTGTTCTGCATGTCACAGCAGTTCAGATCAAGAAGCTTGTGAAAGGAAAGGTTCGCTGTCAGAGAATTCATCAGGTATCTTAAGCAACCACACACATTTACACACCCAGTTTCAAAACATGGGTGTTTTGTCAAAAGAGTCGCGGGGAACCGGAGCCTATTCCAGGGAGCATCGGGCACAAGGCAGGGCACACCCTGGACGGGGTGCCAATCGATTGCAGGGTACATTAACCTACACATTTACACACGACACTTGCCAATCAGTCTAACATGCATGTCTTTAGTCTGGACTGAAACCCCCGCAGCACTGGGAGAACATGCAAACTCCACACACACATGGCAGCAGCGGAGGTTTGAGGCACACATGCTAACCACTAAGCCACTGCAATCCCTGTAGATTATCAGTGTTTTGTTAAATTTTACATATACATACATAATTTAATTTTTTTAATGTCACAGTGCCATAATTAAACAGTTGTACAAAATTTCTAGGAAATATTTAAGCTGCTGCAATGGGTGGGCAATCCATCCAGGGTGTTCTCTGCCTTGTGCCCAGAGTTCCCTGGGATAGGTTTCAGGCTCGCCCGTGACCCTGCGTAGGATAAGCGGTACAGGAAATGGATGGATGGATGGATGGATGGATGGATGGATGGATGGATATTTAAGTATGTAACTCTTTAAATATATTGAACTTGTATGATTTAACAGGGAGTACTCTATTAAGCTTTGTATTTAATTTGATTAAAGTTTCTCTTGTTTGGACTACTTGTCAGTTTATTTAGTCCAACATTACATCGTTGTGACATCATGATGCTTAAACATTTTACATGAATCTGTTAAAGGTTCTCAAGACTTCCCAAAACAGCAGCTGAGACTGATGGATTTTGGAATAAGCAAGTAAATTTGCAAAGGCAGCACATCTCTGGGGACAAAAGCTGCTTTTATAATGAACATATTTAGATCAGATAAATGTCAGTGTATTCCCTGGGGCACCACCCATCCTGGGACAACTTCACCCACACTGTGCTGTGAAAAAGTATTTACCCCAATCCTGATTTCAGGTTTTAGATCTTCAAACAAAATACAACATAAAACAAAGGCAACCTGAGTAAACACTCAATGCAGTTTTTATTTATACTTTTTTATTGACGCAAAAAAAGTTATCCAACACCTATCACCAAAAACTAATAGCAGCAGTAACTGCAATCAAATGCTTCCAATAACTGGAAGCATTTACTTTTAGGATTAGGACTTACTCCTATGATTTGGATTATTGTCTTGCTGCATAATCCAGTTGCGCTAGAGTTTCATCTTACAAACTGAAGACATTCTTCTTTAGGATTTTCTGGTAGAGAGCAGAATTCAATTTTTCCTAAATTATTACAAGTTGTCCAGGCCCTGAAGCAGCAGCAAAGCATCCCCACACTATTACCATGCTTGACTATAGGTATGATGATCTTTTCGTGGACTTCTATGTTTGGTTTACAACAGATGTAATGGGACCCCTGTCTTCCAATCAGTTCCACTTTCAACTCATCAATCACAGAACATTTTCCCAAAAAGGTTTGAGAATCATCAAGGTGTGTTTAGGCAAAATTCAGACGAGTCTTAATGTTCTTCTTTGTTAGCAATGGTTTTCACCTCGCCACACTTCCATGGAAGTGTCTTTCTAATAGTGGAGTCATGAACAGTGACCTTTACATATGCAAGAGAGGCCTGTAGTTCCTTTTATGTAGTTCTTGGCTCTTTTGTGACTTGCTGAATGAGTCATTGCTGTGCTCTTGGAGGAATTGTGGAAGGTCGGCCACTTCTGGGAAGGTTTGCTACTGTGCCGAGTTTTTCCATTTGTCGATAATGGCTCTTAGTGTGGTTCTTTGGAGTCCCAGAGAATTTGAAATAGCTTTATAACTCTTCCTAGACTGATGTATTTCAATCACCTTCTTGCTTATCATTTCTGAAATTTCTTTAAATTTTTGCATAGTATGTTATTGGGTAAGACCTTTTAAACAACTTTATACTGTTCAAAAAGATATATTTACATATTGGTTTGATTGAACATGGTTTGCAGTAATCATGCCTGGTTGTGCCTTGTCCAGCTGAACCCCATTATGTATGCCATTTCATAGATTTGGGGCAATTAGTAACTATGGGGTTTGGCACCCTGTCCAGGGTGTACACCGCCTAGTGCCCGATGCTCCCTGGGATAGGCTCCAGGTTTCCCCGTGACCCTTAAGGAAGGATAAGCTGTATAGAAGATGGATGGATGGATGGATGGATGGATGGATGGATGGATGGATGGATGGATGGATGGATGGATGGAGTAACAATGGGGGCAAATACATTTTCACACAGGCCCAGTTGCTATAACTTTTTTTGCTTCAATAACTAGCATTTTTAACATACTTCACCTGGAATGTGAGTAGAGAATGCAATGCAGTAATGATAACACATCACATCTCCTGTGGCTTCTCAGGGGGTTCAGATTTACATTACTCACTAACTACATGAAAGATTCATAAAATTTACAGAATAATATGTTCTAAGATGATTAAATAAATAATATGGAGCAGTATGTAGCATTGCCAACTCACATCTTATCCATGTTATTTGGATTCTCTTGTTTCCCCCCACCTCTCAAAAACATGTGAGTAGGTGGATTGGCTATGCTACTTTAACCTAGGGTGTGAACAAGTGTGAGCATGGTGCCCTGTGATGGATTGCCATTATATCTGGGGTGTATTCCAGCTTCACGCCCAGAGTTCCTGGGATAGGCTCCAGATCCACTGTGACGCTGACCATGATAAAGTACTTTCTGGAAAACATTGAGTTAACTTAATAATAAAGCAAGACTTTAGGAAAGTATTCTTTAATAAACAAGAGGTGTACTTTCTCTGGTTCAGTACATGTCACTGCTTATATTAATCACTTGTCATTGGTTTTAGTCTCATACTCATAATCATCACTGCTTATTCTGAAATGTAAACCTGATTGTGTCATAAGCGAGATAAGCAAGTTGCTACTTGAGTACACGTGTCTGTTAACTAAATAATTCTTATTCCTACTCAAGTGGTTATTTGGATTAGAGGTGTGTATCACAGGAGTGGGGCAAACAGTGCTGCACAAGCTTCTATTTTAGATGACTATTTTTACATTTTCTTGAGTTATTATGTTTTTGGTCACAGTACTTTTTATTTAAGTTTTTAGCTACTTAGAATAGGCATTTCCACTCAATCCAATTTGATGTATGTGTTTGTGTATAACTTGTGCCTAGTGATGATGAAATACCAGCCGAAAAATATCCCAAGGCCCGTTACATGTTAAGAGAACCACCCCAGAGGCCAGCTCAGGCAGGATACTGCTGAATGTTTAGTTTTACAGGAGCGTTTGCAGTACATAACTGATCATAATAAATCATTTTCCATAATGGTGGGTGGAAATTAGCCATGGAGTGGCTGGTAGGCACAAGCACAGGAAAAGTTCAGGGCTCTCTCTATCTCTTTTATACAGTTTCAAAATCTAAGTTTCCACACGAGAGTGTAAAGTTTCAGGACATCAAGATTTATTCCGTCCTCAAAGGCCAGCCATGCAGAAATGAAAAAAACATGTGGCACTGAGCTACATTTACTGTCAGCTCTCATTTTAGCTTCTACACTAGGGGAAAAAAGTATTTGATCCCCTGATGATTTTGTACGTTTGCCCACTGACAAAGAAATGATCAGTCTATGATTTTAATGGTAGGTTTATTTGAACAGTGAGAGACAGAATAACAACAAAAAAAAAAAATCATGTCAAAAATGTATAAATTAATTTGCATTTTAATGAGGGAAATAAGTATTTGACCCCCTCTCAATAATAAAGATTTCTGGCTCCCAGGTGTCTTTTATACAGGTAACGAACTGAGATTAGGAGCACACTCTTAAAGGGAGTGCTCCTAATCTCAATTTGTTACCTGTATAAAAGACACCTGTCCACAGAAGCAATCAATCAATCAGATTCTAAACTCTCCACCAT
>JAFFST010047169.1:124553-145783 GCA_022414735.1 Noturus placidus | reverse complement strand
TGTGTGTGTGTGTGTGTGTGTGTGTGTGTGTGTGTGTGTGTATTTTATTTATTTACAAACTTGTGTTTTGCTTGCAATTGTTTGATGTCCATAAGAGCAGTGTAAGATTTTTTTTTAATCAAAAGGTTAACAATTTTTCACAGCCTTCTTTGCTCATATTTTCCATGGGTGCCAATATTAGTGGAGGGCACGGTATATTGTAGTTACTAGTTATATTGTAGTAGCATTTATTTTCCGATATTACAGTGCCTTGCGAAAGTATTCGGCCCCCTTGAACTGTTCGACCTTTTGCCACGTTTTAGGCCTCAAACATAAAGATATAAAACTGTAATTTTTTGTGAAGAATCAACAACAGGTGGCACACAATCATGAAGTGGAATGAAATTTATTGGATATTTCAAACTTTTTCAACAAATAAAAAACTGAAAAATCGGGCGAGCAAAATTATTCAGCCCCCTTAAGTTAATACTTTGTAGCGCCACCTTTTGCTGCGATTACAGCTGTAAGTCGCTTGGGGTATGTCTCTATCAGATTTGCACATCAAGAGACTGTAATTTTTGCCCATTCCTCCTTGCAAAACAGCTCGAGCTCAGTGACGTTGGATGGAGAGCGTTTGTGAAAGCAGTTTTCAGTTCTTTCCACAGATTCTCGATTCAGGTCTGGACTTTGACTTGGCCATTCTAACACCTGGATATGTTTATTTGTGAACCTGAAACGTGGCAAAAGGTCGAACAGTTCAAGGGGGCCGAATACTTTCGCAAGGCACTGTATGCCTGTTGTTTTTGTCTGTTTTACTGCCTTTATCCTCACCACATAGTTTTAGGTTTTTATTACCATTTAAGATTCTTCTCAAGAGAAGAGTCTCTGTGTTCCAGATGATCATTCTCACAAACTGCACACTGGTATTAGAACTGCTATGCAGAATACAGTACATAGTGGTTAGTACAGTTTGCTGAGTATGTCGTTTCGATCAGAAGTCGTATGTACGAGTTGGTTGCCTGGCGCGTATGTCTATCGATTCATTTCAGACATGTCGTAAACGCTCTTTGAGGCTGTTGCTGGGACATATTTAAAGGGAGGAGCTTAATGAGAAAAGCTCATCTCTTACAGAACACCGTCGGTTCCCGAGGAGTGAGCAGCCTGGGTGGAAACCTCGTAAACTCTGTGTTTTACAGACTAAAGCTCAACCAGATTTGCACTCAGTGGCAGGTAAGTTGTGGCACGTTGAGTAAGCAGTGACGTCTGTAACCAAAGTGAGAGCTTTGCAACACCGGGTAAAGGTTCCTGCTGAAGTTTTGTTGTGTATCCGTTATGTCACGCGCTATAGTGAGCGCGCGTGCGTGCGTAACGCTGAGTTTGCTTCTCTGCGTTGGGATGCTGTCTACTTTTCTGTTTATTTGGTGATGTTGTTTTTGTTATCTGGGTCGAAGCTTATTGAAGTACTCTGATGCATTCCTGCTTTGTTTACAGAAAGACCTGTTCATCATGTTTGTTGTTCTGGCAGAAGTGTAAAGATCAGTTGTCAAGAATAAGGAATGAAAAATATAACCACTACCATCTGCGTTTAAAGTGTACTAATCTGAAGTGTTATGCTTATATGAACTGTAAATATTTTGCACTTGAATTAGTTTAATCAAAATGAAATTGTGTTCCATTTATTTCATATATGTGCAAGGTTTAAAATTATATATAAAGTGTCCATAGTGTATGACTCATAGTGTATGACTCTGAGTGTGTGTGTGTGTGTATGTGATTGTGCCCTGCGTTGGACTGGCACCCTGTCCAGGGTGTACCCTTGCCTTGTGCCCGATGCTTCCTGGGACAGGCTCCAGGTTCCCCGTGACCCTGAAAAGGAGTAAGCGGTTGAAGATGGATGGATGGAACCATCCATATGGATCCATCCATGGATGTGTATATATATATATATATATATATATATATATATGTGTGTGTGTGTGTGTATTTTATACCAGGTGCATAAAATGTTGGTGCCACATTTTAAATTCAGATTCAGGATGGTACAGTAGTGAGAGTTTTTATTATGAGCTCTGGTTACGGTCTCTGTGGTGTTTCGGATGTTCACTCCGTGTCAAGGTGGGCTTTCTGTGGGTTCTCCGGTTTCTTCCAGCCTCCCAGAAACATGCTGCGAGGTGAACTGGCTACATTAAGTTGCCTCCAGGTGTGTGGTGTCTAATGATGGACTGGTGTCATAGCCAGGGTGTGTTCCCACCTGCGACTAGTGTTCCTGTGATAGGTTCTGGATCCTTTTTCCTGAAAGTATGAGTGAAATTCAGATTCATATTTTTGCAAAACACTAAATTATTGGTTTATTGGCTGAAACGCCGGTGATCAAATCTATGCTTCTTTGCTCTTGTTGGATCCCTGGATGTAGTGTTTTGAAAAATGTTAACTGAATTTGAAGAACTGAATTTGTGCCACCATAAACCTCATTTTCTATTTTTATTATAAAATGTGTAATATTTAATGTGATCTAATTCAACCTCAAAATGTTGCTTACAAATTCAAAGAAATGCCCAAAAATTCAGATTTGTAAATTTTAACCTCAGATTTTAATCGCACAATTCTCACTCCACAGTGAGATTATCCTTAATGAATTTTTCGAAGCCATTTTATATATACACCATATTTTCCGCACTATAAGGCGCACCTAAAAGCCTTAAATGTTCTCAAACATCGGCACTGAGTTCCAAAATCTGTAAAAATGTTGTGCGACTTTGGTTGGCGTAACAACCGTGTGCGCCTTATGTATTGGTCAATACAGAAATAGACCCCGTAATTGAGACTGCGCCTTGTAGTACGGAAAATAAACAAAATTCCCAGTACAGAAAGAATCATTTACATGCGTCTTTAAATTAACGTCTGTAGTTTTAAATCATTCTTGCAGTACTGAGTGATTTTGTATTTATTAGCTTCCAGTACCACTCACTGTAGATTAAGCTGTGTGACATGTTATATAAACCCACAGACTCTTGTTCAGTAAACTTTTCTTTATTGCTGTGGTAAATTATGTAGTCATGGTAAATTTATTTATTTAATCTGCAGAAGGGGCCCCTAATTTTGCCCAGGTGTGGAGGTCTGGAGTCCAGCCTAGTTAGGAGGTGTAATTTCCTTACACCTCCTGAGTGCACTTTAAAACATTGCTATGAGACATTTTTTTACTACTGATCTTGCTATTACACTTTTTTCCATCTTTTTTTCACCTCACCCAATTGCATGTTAACGTAGAGCCTTTATAGAAAATAGTTTGGACTACTTTCTTCCATCAAATATTGTTCTGTTGTCCTGCCAATTAGTTACTGTACTGTGTATTTATTGTATTTTTTGCATTCGTCTTACACTGTCATGCATTTGCACTTTATTCAGTCCTGTGCTACTGCACTGTTCTGTGTTGCACCATGGTCTTGAAGAAACAGCATTTCATCCCAGTGTGTGTGTGTGTGTGTGTGTGTATATATATATATATATATATATCTCTCCATCTTCAACCGCTTACTCCTTTTCAGGGTCACGGGGAACCTGGAGCCCATCCCAGGAGGCATCGGGCACAAGCCGGGGTACACCCTGGACAGGGTGCCAGTCCATCGCTGGGCATATATATATATATATATATATATAATATTACAATAAACGAATAACAATAAAAACCCACTTCACTTGACTTCTGGACTGGATTTCGGGACCCTTGATCTATGGTCTTCACTTACTGAGACCTTCAGTAGCATCATCTGTGCTGTATATTCTGGCTGGATTCCTTCTCCTTGTTGTTGTCCCAATATATTTGTGGTGTGCTGTTGCCAGTCACAAACATTTTTGTATCGTTTCATCTGTTTTCTGTTGTGGGATTGTGGACAGGCAGAGGCTGGAGGATGGTAGAGTGGTTTGCTTTGCTAAGTGAATTCTCTGTGCTGATTAGTGTGCAGTAAACGAACTTGTGGATTTTAATAACACTACTGACCATCCCATAACATGCCATCATGGTACAGAAATACCCAGATACCTTTTGGGAAACCAAGACAATTGAGTGTACTGTCTTGATGACATCCATGTGAATCATGGCAAAGTTTAGAAGTTGATCTGGGAGCAGACTAACAAAGTTTCAGGCTTGTGTATAAATGCTGATGTACTATATAGGTAGCAATACAGGTTCTTGAGCAGTGAGCCAGGACTGTAATTGGCCACGAAACTGGATCTGATAACAGTGCGGCGTTTGGAAAATATGAGGGCAATGCCCTTGCCTTATAAGGAACAGATTGAACCTAGTGACAGACGATTGAAATAGCCCCTGGAATGCACAACTGCACCATTTTCTCTCTCTTTTTTTTTTAACCCTCCCACTTTTTCTCTGTCTCTCTCTTGCTCTCTTCTTTTGCTGTAATGTGAAGGCGTGTGGAACCCGGAGGAATCTGGCAGTAATTCTCCACAGTGATAACAAGGCTTTGCCATAGGCCTGGCTGGGGCAGGATGTAGAGAACACTACTCTGCATTTCTGGAGTCTAGATCCTTAAGGTCCAGGCTGAAAAACACAGCTACAACACAGAGGCTGATATAGGAACAGAGTTACCTGTTGAAGATTTTAAACTGACCCAATTTAGGACTGAAACGAGCCTAAAATATACATTTTTGCCTGATAACCAACATATCAAACTGTGTAAAATCATTTCTTGTGCTGTTATGTTTGTTTCATTTTTGCGTGAATCTCCAAATATGTAATTATGCTATCTGCAGATGACAATGTAATTAGAGAGTTTGTATTGGAACACTTCTCATTAAACGTCATCAAAACTCTTTTCTTAATTTCAGGTTATCACACAGCAGTGGGATTGCTTTGCTTTGAAAAGGACATGCGTCTGTCTGGATATAAGGAGTACTCAAAGGCAAAAGAAAAAGTATGCGAGAACATTTTTTAAAAAATGGGTCCCTGTAAAATAATCCTGAGAAAATGTTTACTTTGGAGAACCATGGTGAAAGTTCAATTAGCTTTCTGTTACAGTGATTAACACTGCAGGAGAAAGCTCAAGGGACGCAGTCCAGCAACTCCGACCACATCATGTTCTGCACTAGCCGTCCTCTGCTTTTAATCTGATACCCTGTACTTTGTAAGTGGAATGAGCTAGGTCCTGCATATCCACTTGTGTAACCCAGTGCATTTTTTCCTGCTTTGAGGTCTTTTAATGATCTGTTTAACTCTTAACTGGTTATGACGATCAAGGATCGGGAGGAAGGGAGGGCACCAATCTAGGACATTCCTCGATTGTGAGATCAGAGCTGTCTGAAATCTTAGCTCATGTTTATTTAGGTTCCTGCAAATATCCAATAAGTGCCTTGCAGATGTTTTGATTGTAATAGACTGTATAAATTTTAAATTCCTCTTTCGCGCTCCCATTTTCTACCAGTCCTTCAGTGGAAAGCTTTTTTTTTTTAACTGGTAATTTGACATTGTGGTCTGTTGTTCTTCTGCATGGTTGCAGTTTTCAGCAGAAATGTTGAATTCTGGAACAGAAACAGTTGGATCGAGACTGTGTAACTCCTAAGTAGTGAGACGTGAAGTACGCCAGAACTGCTGATGTGCAAGGATTTCTTTCGGATAATGGATGGCGCTGACGGATGAGTTCTTTTCGCTCCATTGCCCGAGGGTGCAGCCATGTTAGATTTAGAAATAAATTCTCTCTGAAGAGGGCACATGGTTGGGGATGTAGTTTAAACGTATATAGTCACCCTGGTCATGTTTACAGTGGCGTATTTTATAGCACACAGTTAAAGTCACACAGAATTTTTATTCTCTTTTTGTGAACTTCAGAGTGCAGTTGAATCTCCAACTTTTGTCTTTATAAAATTTGCTCCAATTCCAATCATCTTGCAGTAAGTTGTTGCCCAGTGATGTCAGGTTCCCAAAATGTTGTATCGATAAAGTAAAGTTCTGATGATGAACCAGACTCTGAACCTCTCCTCATCTGATAAAGCAGTTACAGGAAATGTCTGAGCAAGTGCATTTTGGGTCTCTTCCAGCCTCTTCCCAATGGAGACCCAAACTAAACATCTAATCAAGACATGGATAATGTGCTCCTACTGCAGTGACATTTAAGGTCCCTATTTGATGACTGGTATTTGAGGAATTTTAGGATGTATAGAGGCCAGCCATTTTAAAGGGAACACTGTTGCCACTGCTCATTCATGTACTTATCCAATCACCCAATCACTTACAAGCAGCACAGTGTATAAAATCATACAGATGCATGTTAATATCAGTTAAGGTTCACACCAAACATCAGAATGAGGAAAATGTGATCTCAGTGATTTTGATCGTGGCATGTTTGTTGAGTATTTCAGAAATTGCTGATCTCCTGGGATTTTCACATACAGCTGTCTCGAAGGTTCACACAGAATGGTGCGAAAAACAAAACCATCCAGTGAGCAGCATTTCTGCAAGAGGAAATGACTTGTTGCTGAGAGAGGTCAGTGGAGAATGGCCATACTGATTCAAGCTGACAGGAAGGCTATGGCAACTCGGCCACTCTTTACAACCATGGTGAGCAGAAAAATATCTCAGAACACACAAGATGCTGAACCTTGAGGCAGATTGGCTACAACAGCAGATTACCACATCATGTGACACTCCTGTCAGCAAAAAACAGGAATCTATAGCTACAGTGGACGCAGGATCACTGAAACCGGACATCTGAAGACTTAAAAAAAAAGATTAGGTGGTGATGTTTTTCCAATCATTAGTTGTCCAGGTTCTGATATTTGATGTGAACATTAATTGAAGCTCTTGACCTGTTTGAGCATGATTTTATGCATTGCACTGTAACATGATTATCTGATTGGATAATTACATGAATGAGTAGGGGTATGTGTGTGCCTATTAAAATGGCTGCTAAGGTAATATACTGTATGTAAATAAGTTGGCTTATGATGCATGACATGACACAACATGGTGGTGCAAAGTCATTTCATTTTCAATCATCACTGGCGATATACACCGACAAGACTCAAAGTGACCATTGGCAACACAAAGTGGGTGGGCCAAATGAAAGTTGAGTTCAATTGGAAGCAAAGCAATGTGACTACAGTTGTGACAATGGGACAACAGGGAAACTTTTTTTCCAGCAGTTTTGTATTTGGCATGATTAAGTATTATACTGGTCCGTGCCCATTTCAGCTTTCTATAGGTTCACCGGTTACGTCCCATGTCCCATAGACATGCTGATGAGTGGATTGGCTACACTAAACAGCCTCTAGGTGTGAATTAGTGTGATTGAGGATGGGAATACACCCTGGCACCATGCATGTTCCCAGGATAGGCTCTGGATCCACTGTGGCCCTTAACCAGGATAAAGAGCTTTCTGAAGATAAAGGTCATGAATTAACTTATTTGAATAAAAACTGCTGTGGAATTAATGAACTCCTGTTGATGTCTATATATTTCTTTGAGCAGTGGAGGCCATTTTAGATGTTAAGTGAAGTCCTTCAATTTAAAATTGCTTATTTAAAAGGGTAGGAGTAAAAGTAGTAGTAGTAATATTGCATTGGTGTCGATATCATGAAAAAATGGCATTATGCAATGTAGTTAATAGTTAATATGCAAATGATGTACCATACAAGATGCTTAGGATCCAAAATACACCTTGTGGTTGGTAGGGACAGTGTCATGACCAGACTCCATGTCTGAATCAACACATCACTTAACTGCCAAAGCTTTTATAGGCTGAATTTGGTGTGCCATAGAGACAGCACAAATTTCTCCAGTGATCTGGTCCACTAGGAGTGGAGTCTGATCCTCTTGCTCTACATGGTGTGTTAAATGTCACACATACACACACACAAACACACATATATATATATATATATATATGGCAGTGCTGTAATTCATCACTTTGCATTTCCCTGCACGGTATCTGACAGCTGGCATAGATTCAGTGGCAGAAACAGGTTCCCTGTGAGTGGCGTTTAATTAAGAACACTTCTGGGAGAGAGGCTGGCATCTGAGAGCCTCTTACCTCATAAGAAACGTGCTAGAAACGGCTCTGCTCCAATCACTCGAGCTGTTATTAAACAACGCAGGTCTGGCTTTCTTAAAAGGGATTTTATTAGCGCTCGGCTGCAGTTCAATTGCAGGGTGACTCAGTCAGAGAGCCTGCTACACATCCCGGACATGGCCAGCACTGTGATGCATTCAAGGAGCTGTTGAGGGTATTTATGTATTACTTATACCATCAGTCAGCAAAGATATTCATAGTGGGAATGAATCAGCTTCTCAGCCGTTCTTAAGCTGACAGAATGGGGATAATCACACAGTCCGTGCTTAGAGTTGGTTATAAGATTACATCACAGGCATGTAGATGAGAGAACTGTGATAATGGCTAAGCAGAGCGCACAATCACACATGAGTACAGGGTTATGATGTTCTCGATCTGTTCATCCTGGGTTTAGTGGAGTAAACAGACTGATGATTGGGGAGTTCACTCTAATTGTGGGCATGTTCTGATTAATGGAGCAGACTGCACATGCATGTGATTTCCAAGAGGGGAAAAGATGCCCCAGACATGCAGTGTATATAAAAGACGGGGGGGGGGCTACGTCACCCAGGCTGCCCTCATTAGGGTCTGATTTAATGAATATAGCAGTGCCATGGAGAACAATGATTTCTTGTTACAGTGTGTGTGTGTGTGTGTGTGTGTGTGTTTGTTTGAGAGACATAAAGAGCATGTGAGTGCAGAGTTTCTCAAGACTATGACCGACATCTGAGAGACCACCTTGGATAATAGCCTTCCATTAGTTCAGGTTCGACTTAATGATCAGTAATGGCATCCCAGCTGCCCAAACCTGCCTGGAGTGTAAAAGTCACTCAGTCAAGCTCTCCGCCGGCACAGCCACACACAGCACTTTGTGACTGAGTGTGTTTATGTGGCACAGGTGGATAGCTGGAAATGAAAGAGTTTTTATAGTGCAGGGGCGTCAGAGTTCACAGTACTGCAGAGTCTACCTCATTTAACGCATTCAAGGCAGATAATCACCAAGGGCTCAGTGTGGTGTGTTATAAGGGAGAAAGCATTAATTCCTATATCAGGGGTCATCAACTGGTGGAGAACAAGCAAATAAAATATTTTAGTTGATCAAACCGAGCACTTGGAACATATTGTAGCAGAAACGAACAATGTAGAAAAAATGGCTGTATTGTTATGACTACAGCTTCTGGAGTAGATCCTCTGTTTCTGTTTGTTGTGACCAATCATATACATTATGCCAGTCATTTACCTGAAGGCAGCACATCGAGAAATTAAAGAGTTTTCACAGACATTAAATTTTTCATGTACCCTTTCTGGTCTTATTAGTGGAGAGATAACGTTTTTTTTAAGGCAAACCCAAATGGACAGAGAAGTATTTGTTTATTCTTCACTTCAGTTTCAAAACAGTAGTCTAATCTATTCAGAGTCTGTAATGCTAGTCAAAGTGTAGCAACATGAAGTGCCACTGCAGAACAAAACCTCTTCACATGGTCTTATTTATATCGTTGAACTAATCATTTATTGAAAAGGAATAAAAGATAACTGTCACCATTCCTTTATGTTAGTTCCTGGACCATCAGTAATGTTTTTGTGGCAGGGGTGGCTCAGTGCTTAAGACTCTGGGTTGCTGATCAGAATGGGCTTCAAACACCAACACCACCAAGCTGCTACTGTTGGGTCCTTGAGCATGGCTTTTAACCCGCTCTACTCCAGGGATGCTGACTCCAGCTTCCTAACTATCTGGGATCTGCAAAGAAAATAAATTCACTGTGCTGTAATGTATATGTGACAAATAAAGGCTGCTGCTTCATCTTCTAAAAAAAATGTTGGATACCACTGACCTGTATATGACTAGAGTGGGTAAACTGCACGCAGGAATCATTGTGAGTTTAGAGGAGCGCCCTTAGCAATGGATTCACTATAAATCTTACTAGATTTAGCAATGGATTACTACAAATCCTGACAAAGTTAAATAAAATATTAGGCCATGTTAAGCAAAGACATCTTTAATATTAATGTCTTTCATTCTTAATATTCTCTGGAACACTATTTCAGAGTTTAAAGGGTATATAAGAATAAACATTGAACCATCTAAGCTGATCCTCTGGATAACAGTAGGCCTGTCTTCAAGTCACTATAAAATTATGAGAACATCAGATGAACATATATTAAACTGCCAATAGTTCTACAAGATGTGGGTGCATTAACTTAACTAAATAAACCTAACAGGTTTAAAAAACAAAACTGAACAAGCCTAGTCTTGCCTGACCACTATGAACTACATGCTTTCTGCAAGTTCCAGTGGGACAGGGTCAGAAAGGCTTCTCCTATCTTCCATATTTTACTCCTGAGAAACATGACTTGATGTCTAGCAGCCTGCAAACTTACAAGCTATTCTGCTGCATTCAGTGCTTATTTATTTATTTATTTATCTTTTGGTCAATAAGTACATCACAATTTACTTTTTATTCTCGATGTGATGTACGCCAGGAGATTGATGAAGTTATTGTCTGGCGACCAGTATGCTAGTTCATTTAGCGTTATCCAGGGAGCACCACGAGGAGGCGAACTAGCTTTGCTCCCCATTCAGTGCTGAAACAGTTACTTGCCTGTAGTGCACATATTGGCCAAATAACCTGGAAATAATTAACAGAATTTATTGCCTTTTGTTTATATAAAACAAAATCTATATGCCATTGTCTTTATTAGTCAATTAATGATAATTATATCTAGCAAACAGCTAGTCTAAATATTTATCACAGTGATAATAATAACAAGAACAATAGTTACATACAACCCCAATTCCGAAAAGGTTGGGACAGTATTGAACATGCAAAAAAGAGTCATTTAAAATGTCAATTCACCCTGTACTACAGTATATTGAAAACACATTATTAACACATTATTTTGTTTTGTTTAGTGAATTTTATTTATTTTTTGAAAATATACACGTGTCACATTGCTATTAGTCCTAAAATGCCCCTGTCCCAACTTTTTTGGAATGTGGTGCATGCATCATTTTAATAATAAATGTTTATCTTTAAAAGAAAAATGCAGTTGATTAGGTTAAACATGAAATACCTTGTCTTTATACATGTTTTGTTTAAATACAAGTCAAAGTACATTTACAAATCACTACTACTTTTTTTTTTTTTTTTTAAGTATTTTCCATACTGTCCCAACTTTTTTGGAAATGGGGTTGCACTATGTATAAAACTTTAATATGTTTTAATATCATTTCCTGTGCAAATTTGCAGCACAAGGATGCAATTCAAGCCTCGTTTGAATTTCACCTGCGTTCAAACTAGAAAATAATAATAATTGGCTACAAATGTCACTTTTTCTGCTGTGCACTGTACTAATGTTCCAAACGCATTTTAATATTCTAATAAAATTCAATTCAAGATGAAACTGAGGATGTATGTTTTCCTTAATGTTAGTACACCATATACTGTTAAATGTGAATGAAATGCAGTGAGGGCAAGTGTCAGTGGTCTGAAAATGCACACTTTGTGATTGATCTGAATTGACTAGACTGTTTGGATATAGTGATGCTTTACTGTGGCAGAAGCAATGAATGAGCAATGTGTAGGAAATGAATGAGTGCCTGTCGCTTTGTCACTAGAATTGTCTGATACTTGCAAGTTAATAATGCAGTAGATTCTATAAATTTTGCTATTGTCAGTTCCTATCTGAACTATATAAAAGACAGACATTGCACTCGCAAGCAATAACAGTAGCTGTCACTGCATGGCAACAAGAGACAAACCTGGAGTGACATCAGTGACTTATCATTTGCTGGTGTGAGCGCAAGGTCAGTCCGTCTGTCAGTGCGAGAAAATGAAAGTTCTGGGCTGGCCGGCTCAATGGTCAGGCAAGCACATAGAAAAACAATGAAGCCCAATATTTCAGATGACTAAAGTAATCCATCACAGAGGTTTAAAGTGCAAAAGCGTGTCCTAGTACAAAGCGTGTCTGTGGGTTTAAGAGAAGGGAAGAGAGATGGACACAAAATAAAACCACAGTCAGAGGAAAACAGCGCACTCTTCATATCGCCAGATTGTGTCAGGACGTGGACAGTATCAACCTTGTCTTAATGCCTCCAGATTCATGGAAGAACAATATAGGTGCACAATATATTGTTTTCTAATTAATCAACTAAGCCATGAAACTATGGGCTAACACATGCTTCCTCCAAGACATGTGCCAACTGCATATTTTTTGAACTGCTTCTCATGCTGCATCTCAGGGCACTGTAACACACTTGGAGGAAAATGCTATCTGCCTTCTTTCTAATTCATGAGCTCACCGACACACAATTGGTTAGTATCGGAGTGATTGACAGGGGAGAGAGAGTATGCTATTCCTTCCTCCCAGAGAGCACAGCTAATTATGCTTCAATGGTTCCTGCTCACTGATGGCTGTAGGCTTGTAGTGAAGGCTTTTCTGTTACCCCACTCAGGAGCCCAGTCCTCATCTTCTATCCCCTGATTTTTTGCTTTTAAAGGCAAGTGAAAGTACTGAAAACCCCCTCAGACACTAATCTCAGACACCTACTCAAAAAAGACTCTGGGAATCTCAGAGGCATGAACTATATGCAGATTATTGCATAATCTGAATGATAAGATTTGTAAGCCAACTCTGAATACGAATAACTTTCCTGGTATAAATATTGACTTTTAAACTTAAGTTGTTGACTCTGAATATAGCCCGTAGTTTTTTTTTTTTTTTATTGCATGCTGAGTATCAGTCTCAGATTTTCCATGACTGTTGCTGTAATGTCAAAACATTGTCATACATTTTGATTAATTGCAGCATTCAAATTGATGAATTTTTCCAGCCAACAAACATTAATCACTTTGGCCAAAATAATGAAGGGCACTCTTTAATCGTGTCACATCAAAGGCTCACCAATGTGTTTTTAATATATTGCAGGACATAATATTTAATATATTGCAGGACATATTCCATTATGGAATAGTATAATTGTAGTGTAGCATTTTGTTCATAGCAGCCTCATATTGAGTGGCACCTACATAAACAGACCCACCAACCTGCTGACAATAGCAGTCAATCTAAATATGAGAAGAAGGGACTACACGAGTGTAATGGGAGGAGCGCAGAGAGAGGCACAGGAAAGGGTTCTACACAGGAATGTGTGGTCTGAATATCCTTTGCAGCCGACACACACACACACAAACATTTTGCACACAGAGGATTTGCAGGCATTCTTAAACTTGGGAGAATTTTACCTACATTGTGTACATTCCTTGATGACGTGATTGATGTGAATCACGTTAGCTTTGTTTGATTTATACTAAAGACTATAAACTGGAATGCATCTTTTGTGGTCCACGCTTCAAAGTGCAAGGACTCTTAAAAGTGTCTCTCTGGCGAAACTCCCTGCTGCTGTCATCAGTCTGGCTCATCACTGACCGAAGGTCATTCCTGACCCATGGATCTCCCAGCCTGCTTTGACTGATGGAAATACGCACTGTTCTTCCACGGACTCTTAAAAACGGATGCTGTGCCTGGGTTTTGGTCAGCCAAAGCTCACAAAGTAGCATCACTGGACCATAAGACAAAGGCAATAGGCTACATCATCTGTTCTATCTCGATTTATGAAACCATTAATAAGCATTAAATTGCCTTCAGATTTAACATTGCTTAGATTTTAAGATGCAAACATTCTTAATCTGGTTTGACTCAATTCTTTATATGCAATTGTATCTGTTTTGAAAACATTATTTTACATGTGTGTTAAATGATAAATTAAACATGATTCAGGTGCTTTTATAGGAAAATAATTGATGAAGGAGTGGTGTGATGCAGCCCAATATTAATTTCCAATAACCGCACATAACTGCAAATGTTCCATTTATTTTATACCACAGCAGTTTACATAATTTTTTTAATGAATGGCTCATCGTACTTTTTATTAATTTACATAAAATGTTCATTAAACAAGTTATTTGTTGTCACTAATATTATAGCAGCTACAAACTGTCATTACCTCACCAGTCCCTCTTTTTCTGCTGTTTTTGTTTCAGTTAATAAGACAGAAATTGTCTTATTGTGTTAGGAGCTAAATGCTAAATAAACAACTTACAATAAAACTCCCCATTACACACTTTTTAAAAATCCATTTATTGTGGAGCGTCTGCCATAGAAGACCATAATAGCATATTACGATGTATTACAACATATTGCAGCCAGAAATACTGTCCAAGTCATGCTGCTTTTTTTTCCACAAACTCTTTTTATCAGAGGCCAAAAATGGAATTTCTGCCTCTTTTGGTGGTGCTGCTGTTCAACATTGAATGTATTTGTGAGGTCGGACTCCATAGTAGTTGTTAATGGCTCATATGAAAGAAGACACTCAGGGCTTTAAAATGTGCACTTTTTCATAAGTATTTACTATTTTACCCTACCTGCTATTTTTAAATGTTATAATGTCATTATAGCCATTGTATATCTTGTTTTACTATCAAAAGAGCTTTAATTATTTTGTCTGTTTTATCTCTGTACCACTTTTATTGTGGAGAGCTGTGAATTGTTTGCCCAGTCTGGGGCTCTTACCCTCCCCTTTCCCAACAGCTAAACAGAGTCACGATACTCAACACACAGAAACCCAACAGTGTACTGACTAATCTTATAACACACTTGTTGCAATAATAACAATTCATTTGTATATACTTATGGAAATGTCCGATAAATCTATTTCCATTTCGCTGGTGGAATGGAACACCAGTGTACTGCAAGAAAGGCTTATGCTAGCTGGCCGTTGCTAAGTTTCAGTACTCAGAATGTTAGCTTTTGGATCACAGTCATATATCGATCACAATATTGATGTATCATCATATTGCCCAGTCAAAGTAAGGTATAGTCTGATACTCAGTGGTGTTTTTTCTCTTCAGGAACCAAAGAATTTGTCAAAGTACAGTCAAATCTCGTTACTATGCCACTCTCGCTATTATACCACTTTTGCTCGGTCCCGACAAAATTCAATACAAAATAAATTTACTATGCCACCCCCTACTCTCGCTACTATGCCACTATTGTGTGACTGTTAAAAGGCACGAGTCGTGAAAAGTCTGTATTTCTGCGCAATGCTCGATTATCACACTCACGTCCCAAAGGCGAAGCGACGAACTACAGTCCAGCTGCGCACAACATAACTCAATACGTACGCGCATAGTCAGACTGTGTCAAAGTAAAACACGTGATGCTTCTCCCCGACGCCAACTACAACAAGCCAATCACAACACGCACAGGGACAAGCCTGCAACCCTAGCTCAAAAGAGACACAAAAAAGCGTATGGAAAGTGGTGGAAAGCGAAGATGAAACTGTCGAGGAGGAAGTCGTTTCGTTCGAGGAAGCCCAGCGCGCTTGGAGCACCGTGCGGAAGTTCATGCAACAGAGAAGCGGGAAGCCTGGTGTGATGCAAGCGTGCGATCGGCTAGACAACGAGATGCACGTGATCCGCCAAAAGAAGATGCGCCAGCCGACGATTCTTGAGAGTTTTGGACTGATAACTTCAGAAAATAAAGCCGTTTTTACAAACCCTCGTTACTATGCCACTCTCGCTATTATGCCACTCTTGCCCGGTCCTGACAGGTGGCATAGTAACGAGATTTCACTGTATCATGACATTGTAGAGGAGGCAGATGCAAGTGCAGATTGATATTTTATTGAAACACAAACAATACAAACAATGTAAATTTAGACAAACAATTACTAAAAAAATTACCCTGAACTATTTCAAGGCAGACTATAGAACATGACAACAACAGCAAAAGACATAAGCTAGAAAATTAATCAAGTGCAAGATGCGTCTTAAATACTCATGCTCATTTACCAAACCGTGACACAGGTACAAACAGTCATGTGACATGATCTTGTGAGGTGGAGAGATCCTGTGCTGATTTCAGCATAACCATGAGACCGTTCTCAGAGATTTGTGGCTTGTAAATGAAGCAGTTAAAAAAAAAAAAAAAAAAAAAAAAAGAAGTACATGTTTGCTGCAAAGTGCCTTCCACACAGCTGTTATATGTTCCATATAGGACATGACAAGCTTTCACTCTGTGTGATCTCAAATGAGATCCTAAATCACTTCCCAGTTCTAGCTGTCTTTCTCGGCATGCTTCAGGCCCATTTACGCATGCTGTAGCTAAAGGATGCCTGTCAGCGAGAGGCCCATTCAAGAGGAATGTTTTACAAGACATGTCAGGGGGTTCTCAGGTTTTTGTTGAACATGGTTTTATGTGGCATGAAATGTTCCAGCAGGGTAGGTCATATACGGCACGTGCTACAGAGCCATGCCCTGGCTCATGTTAATTACCACAGGGAAATTGAGTGGTTGTTTAAGAGCTCACACTGTCTGGTCTGAATGAGGCTTGTTTCATAGGTCTAGTCTTTATACCACATGAAACAAGGTGGAGTCTATAAAGAGCAGATTTGCGTTTTTAGATCATATTACTAGCTGTTGTGATTAATTGTTCGCCAAACTATTGAACTGAACTGGCCCAGTTGTTCACAGGCCAAGATGTGTCATGTGATGTCATCACAACTCGCATTTGGCCAAATCCCTCTTCAATTTACATGCGTTGAACATGAAAGGTCTCATTTACCAACAAACATCACTGTGAAAGACCATACAAAACAATTTTGTGCAATTGATATTTTGCCAATTCAAGTAGTTTTCCACAAAAAAAGCACAAAAATCTCTTCAAGTTGCATTACCAATTTTGAAAAATCCACAGCAAAATCACGCATTTTTGGCTGCAGCAATCGCAAAAAAACTCTGTACAGACTGAATATATACAACTTTATTATACACAGAGAGGTTACTGAACAATAATGTTCTATAGCACAAAAATAAAAAATAAATTGTACGACTATGTAAAGCAGAAACAGGCCATGGCTTTACAGTTTTACAATGTGCTTTATCTTGACTAAATATAACCACATTAGATTTTACACAAAGATAGAGCAAGTAATTTACTAAAATGCCCATTATATCACTGAATCTCATGCTTGCTACCAAGTCATGCTTAATCAACTACATCATTTTCATAGATACATGTTACTCAGAAATGTCATTATGCACTGACCACCAATACAAGTATTATTTATCATACAGGAACAGCGCAATAGACATTTTACTCAGATAATGTCACATTTGGACAGTTACTTCTATTCTCCTAGTTGTGATAAGTCTTTTCACCATTCCAGTCACTCTGGTGCTGTTCACTCGATGTACTGTATATTTTACACTGTCATGCCTGTAGCTGTTACAACAGTTGTGTTGTATTTATTTTGTTGTACAGTATCGCTTTATTTAAAGGAACACTTATTAAGGTCTATATCACAGCATGCTTGTGATGGTCAGAAGGTGTGGATGTTTTGTTTAACAATGAAAACCATATAATCATTGATATGGTGAGGCTTTCTTTTAGTAGATGTATTTAACTTGTATGGAAAGAGTCTCAGGTGTCTAACAGTACATTTTTAGTCAATAAGTAAGTTTTTAACTATCAACAGTTAAAATCGAGATATGTCATCCATCCATCTACCGCTTACTTCTTTTCAGGGTCGCAGGGAGCCTGGAGCCTATCCCAGGGAGCATGGGGCACAGGGCGGGGTACACCATGGACATGTTGCCAATCCATCGCAGGGCACAATCACATACCCATTCATACACTATGGACACTTTAGACATGCCAATCAGCCTATCATCTTGTTTTTGGACTGGGGAGAAAGCCGGAGTACCTGGAGGAAACCCCCACAGCACATGCAGGCTTCACACACACAGCCCCAGCAGGACTCGAGCCCCAGACCCTGGGGGTGTGAGGCGAATGTGCAAACCACTAAGCCACCGTGCGCCCGAGATATGTCATTCATTGATAAATTAAAAATTGTAATTTTGGTAGAAATTCCTATGGTACAAGCAGAATAAGACAATTCAGATCATGATTTTAATATATAATCAAAAATAATCCACTTGCATTGGCCCATAACACATTCCCCCCAGTGGGGATTATTTATGTGTAACTGCACGTCTGTCATGTGTATTCCCTTATGTGTTACCCTTTTAATTTTCCTAATTTGCGCTACATGTTGTCTGATTAATATTTTGTACCACACATCCTTGTACCATGGATTTGGAGAATGATATTTCATGCTACTTGTACTTGTATATGTGATAATAAAGCTGTCTATTCTAATCTGATTTTGTGTACTCTAATCTACTATAATGTACTCTAATCTAGTCAGCTGTACTCTAATCTATTCTAATAGACTCTAGTCTATTCTATTCTAATCTATTGTACTCAACTTTAATCTACTATAATCTAATATATGCAACTCTAATCTACACCAGTTAATACTCTACTCAACTCTAATCTACTCTGCTGTGAGCTACTTTAATCTCCTTTAATCTACTTTACTGTAATCTACTCTAATCTACTCTGCTTTTCTATCATCTAGTCCAATCTACTCTACTTAACTCTAATCTAATCTACTGTACTCTATTCTATACTCTGCTCTAATCTAGTCTAATCTCTACTTGTGTGTGTGTGTGTATATATATATATATATATATATATATATAGGGGAACATATTAATCTGGAATTGGGTTAATTACTTTAATTAGCACATATGACTGTTTCTTGTGGCCGGCCTTCCACTGATCATAAAATTTATACATAGAAGGATCCAAGCTTGATTCCCTGAAGACGAGGCTGGTTGACAGGTTGAATAATTTGGAGTAGTGTCTCTATTTTTCCACTTATTATGTAACTGTTTTCAGTTACATAAAAGCCCAAAGTACTGAAAGTTAAAACCCATCCATTTTGAACAAAAATGTCGGGAGGGAAAAAAAACGTGCTTTTTTTCGGTTTTTCTTCAGATCTCATATTTCTCTGTGTGTGGAGAGCATATTTGGCTCTGCTAGAGAAATGAGAGGTTTTTGCTTGGATTGGGACAGCTTGGGCACTTTGTGTGTGTGTGTGTGTGTGTGTGTGTGTGTGTGTGTGTGTGTGTGTGTGTGTGTGTGTGTGTGTGCTTCTGACCGTCACTTCGTGGGCTGCAGATAGAGCTCTCCCACTCTGTGGTCAGTGTGTTTGAGTGCGAGGGCTCTATCTTATTGCACAGCATGTTATAAACCCTCTCTTTTTTTCCCCCTGAATTTACGGGAAAGGGAGCTTATTTCTTACCATATTTGGTCATGTGGAGCAGCACCAATAAGCAGCAGACTTTTGATGCTGTACTCGCATCATTTTTTTAAAATTTTTTTTAGGATCTCGCATGCCAGTGCTGACTGATAGAGGTGCAATCTCTGGAAAGCGCACGAGAGCACCATTTAAAGCAAGCATTTTATAAAAGCACGTAACATTCTGAGAATGAACACTACTGGCAGATTCGCAGAGGAAATGCACAAACCCTACCTTATTTATCTGATTTTTGAAGAAAAAGGTGAAGAATCATTAAAAAAAAACACTTCACTCCTGCCATTTTTAGCAGAGGATAATGTGGATTTAAGAGCATGTTTGTGGCGTGCGACAGATTTAGTAGCTCAGATTTATAGTTCTCTAGCTCAGAAGATTCAGCTTGATGACAGAGTACAGATGAATGATGGGCCTCATTGCTGAGTTTACTTGCTCGATCCCAGCTCTCCAATCTTAGCAATGGATAAATTCAGAATCTTGTCAACATGTTCTGATCAAATTCTATATGTGTGCTGAAATTTCAGGGTTAGGGAATGTGAATGTTCATCAAGGTCTCTGCAGTTGCATCGGACTTTGTTTAGTGAAACATCTGAGACGTGTTTGATCTATATTCAGGTAATTTAAACCTAAGAGTCCTGAAGTGATTCACTGGACAAGGCTGCATGCTGAGGAATGTGATCCATTGTCTGGGAATGTGGGAGTCTCAATTTCCATTCTCAAATAGCAATGGCTAAGACTCTTTTATAAGAATTTCCTTTATTCTTTTAACCTTGTTGTTTTGATTAAAGTAACTAAATGAATGGGAACAGTGTTGATTTGTGTATATGTTCAGAGTAATAGTAATGTTTTGATTATGAGCAAATTTGTTCACGAGAGACTGTACTGTTATGACATGAAATGCTAAGCTAGTCTGAAGGGCTGTCATGCTAATATAGAGTTGTTTCTATGTGAATACATCTCGGAAAGAAAAGCCTGACAGCTGGAGTTGATCATTTAAAGTTCGAATTGAAGGTGGCTGCTGGTTGGGTTTTGCTATCTCAAAAACATTCCCTGTGTTAGTTTCCAATAAAAAAAAAAATTCTCAATGGAAACTAAAAAGGGTATTGATGTCACCCTTAACTGAGTCTAAATGCTATTTTGAAAGCTTGGTTTGAGCCAGATATCCGGTTAGTTTCAGTTTGGCTTCACTGTCATGTAGATATTCTTATTTTAGAGTGTACCATGCTTGGTTTGCATAAAGCTCTGACAGCATTATTTGCAGCCGTTTGAATGCTATTGTTTTTATAAGGATTTTGTATGATGTGGTAATATTTATTTGAAGTAGAACTCATATTCCCATATTGAGATCTGGTTGTCACTGTAAGTGTATGTACTGCATCATATGCTTGTAGTATTTTGTGGGTGTTCTCTGTCTGTGAACAACAATAAAAAAAAACTAATCAACAAAAACTGGATAATGAAGAGAGACCACTTCTGCCCTGTCTGTTGCTTCTCTTCTCAATTCTTCATATTCACTGCATCGTGGCGCACATTTGCTTGGTGACAGCAATGGAATGTAGTCACCACTTTTGCCTGCCAGAAACTCCACTGAATTTATGGCTGAACATCCTGCTCTCACTCTCTCGCGCTCTGTAAATGTGCTGATGCATTATTATCGAGTCCAATGCACAATGCACATTCTCTTAGGCAGGGAAGATCTCCAGCCAACTGACCACCGCCAAACAAATCATCCCCATGATGACAGATAGTACAGCCCTCGTCTGTATCCAGAGACATGATGTGGAGGGTGAAGAGGACTGCAAAACGGAGTGCACGGTGTCTCTCCTCACCGATCTTTTTTTTTTTCTCCCCTCGTCACTGCTGCAGTAAGCCTTTGAGATGCTACAGGTCTCATTATGTCTCATATACAGTGGTGTGAAAAAGTGTTTGCCCCCTTCCTCATTTCCTGTTCCTTTGCATGTTTGTCACACTTA
>JAFFST010047169.1:103835-123216 GCA_022414735.1 Noturus placidus | reverse complement strand
ATTGCATTTTGTGTTTACTTGTGTTGTCCTTGACTATTGTTTAAATTGGTTTGATGTTCCGAAACACTTAAGTGTGACAAACATGCAAAGGAACAGGAAATGAGGAAGGGGGCAAACACTTTTTCACACCACTGTATATCACACAGCTGAGAGATAATGATAGCTGTCATACAGTGAAGTTTTACTGCACATGGAGCAGGCCTGGGCTTTGAGAAAGCCTTCCCTCTCATCCAGTCTGATAAAAAGCACAGGCAATCACAGGCATGTCCAGTCTAGCATTGTAGGAGTGCTAATTGGCACATTGCATCTTATATATCCATAATTCTCTGCTAGGATCAGAATTAGACACACACACCACTCTGGACTGTGGAGAGCATCTGCATTTGTGAATCACATGTATACTCTTAACATTACCATGGACTCTCCCACATGCAGTAGATAGCCTAAAGAATTACACTTCTTACCTGGATATTGTAGATTCGCACCGCTCATACTGAATATTTAGTAACACATTTAGTTCTGTTTGACATTAGAATATACAGCTGTGGAAGAGTAATGATTTATAATCCCACTATCTGTGTCACCCAGAAGAGGATGGGTTCCCTTTTGAGTCTGGTTCCTCTCAGTGTTTTTTCCTCATGTCACCTCAGGTAGTTTTTCCTTGCCACTTCCTTTTGGATTGCACATTAGGGATCTAAATCTACATCTGGGTTTCTGTAAAGCTTCTGTAAATCAGTGTCTATTGTTAGAAGTCTGTGAATAATAAAATAAAAAAAGAATGTGCTAGATGTCACAGCAGAGTGGCAATCCAAGCTGTCTGATCCCTTCATTTCATTTGAATTCAGTGAACAAATACTACTCAAGGGGCTTAAAAAGGATATCATCAACTTGATTTTAAGGTGAGGGCATGCCTTCACTTCCTCTCCTAAGATCTTGCCTCCTCAATTTATTTTAACCCATTTCAGTTTCAGCTTAATTGTATGAATACTATTACTTATGATATCCAATTTAGCAGCAATCAGAGATTAAGTGGCTAAGCACTTTCTGAGCCCGCTCCTTAGTGACTGGGAATGACCGGAAACCACTGGAACCAACAGTCTGTTCTCAAGGGCGGCGTTATGTTACGAACAAACCTTACTGAATATCCAAGAAATACATTTTGTTCAGCATGGTGTGAAAATGAAACGGTTCAAGTGAGTGAAGTTTCTTTGAGAAACAACAAAAATAAAAAATTGTTAAACAAAATGGCAGACTTTCTGTTTTGCAAATCAGAATTTGTTACATCAAGAGGTCTTACCACCTTCCAGGGAATTTACAGAAAAAAGAATTATGATTTGATGTTGAGTGGTTAAAAAGTTATAATATGATCATTTTAGTGCTCTCTAGAGGTGAGTTTAGACAAAATTGCATGGACTCCCTTAGATCTTGGGCCATTACTCGGATCTGGTGTTTGGTCTGAGCATGTCATATTCCAAAGATATGCCCTCACTTCCTGTTTGCCAACTAGAGTACTTGAGGATTTATAGTAATAATTATAATAATAATAATACTAATAATAATAAGAAGAAGTAGTAGTAGTACTAATGATGACGATAATATAAAAAGAAGAAGAAGCTATAGTTATACAGTGCATTTCTCACATCCAAGACCAGCTATAGCTTTAAAAGGCACAAATATAGCTAAATGTATATTCAGTGATTTCGGAAGAAGATGGTTGAAGCTAGCTGACCCAAATTCAAATAAATACAGCCGCTCCCTTTAGTGTTCTCTCAATGCCGTGCCCCCCAAGCATGCCATTGCCTAGATTAAAAAAAAAGACCTCAATGGTAGTGCAGAAACTTTCTGAATTGTAAGGCAACTTGTTTGACTGCCAAGTAATCAGTTTGTTAGGTCTTTGTTTTTTCTCCTGTTTACAAACATTAAATTTCTCCCTCTGAGCAGAAATATTCTTGACAGCTGCTGCAATATGAGGAGAACTCCAACTTAAAAATCCCTGACCCTGCTTTATTGAAAGATTTAGGATTTGATTGGGTGGTTATAGAGTGAAGGTCAGGAGTGAGGAACATTCTGAGAAAAATGTTTGCATTGCTGGCATAGCTGCCACATTTCTGTGTGTGTGTGTGTGTGTGTGTGTGTGTGTGTGTGTGTGTGTGTGTGTGTGTGTGTGTGTGTGACCTTGTTAAGATGCTGACCGTGCACAATGCTGAGATGGCCAGCTGCACCTGGCTGGCACACCTGCTGAGGTATTGTCAACACCAAACACTTGAATAAACTATGAAAAAATTAAATACTTAAGAAACTCGAAGATTCACTCAAAATATTCAATGCACCAGACTGCTGCTGGAAATTAACTTTCCAGCTCATCGACCAGTAGAAGAAGTCTTTATTTGTCACGTATACATTACAGATCAGTGAAATTATTTTCTTCGCATATCCCAGCTTCTTAGGAACTTAGGGTCAGAGCGTAGTGTCAGCCATGATATGGCGAATCTGGAGCAGAGGGTTAAGCCTTGGTCAAGGGCCCAACAGTGGCAGCTTGGTGGTACTGGGGCATAAACCACCGACCTTCTGATCAGTAACCCAGAGCTTTAATCTTTGAGCCACCATTGCCCTGAAGTTGTATGTATAAAATACAAATGACTCAATTAATTAGTATTAACTTATACTACAGCACTGCTGAATACTTGATTCTGATTGGTGAGAATGTGTTTAGTTTAGGGTGGCTGTGGCTCAGGTGGTAGAGCAGGTTGTCCACTAAATGTAGGATTGGCGGTTCGATTCCCAGACTACATGACTCCACATGCTGAAGTGTCCTTGGGCAAGACACTGAACCCCAAGTTACTCTCGATGTCACGTTAGCGCCTTCATGACAGCTCCGCTACCAATGGTGTGTGTGTGTGAGAGTGAATGGGTGAATGATACACAGTTTAAAGTGCTTTGAATAAAAGCGCTATATAAACTGCCCTTACAATAGTTCCAGCTTCAATTTTATATTAATGCACTAGTTCTAATGTGGTTTCATTTCTACAATGGTGTCACAGATGATGAGGAGGAGACAAGGGGTACTTTTTTCAGGAAAGAGCTTCATTACAGAAAGGGCAGATTAATCCAAAATATGAAACTAAAGAATGGTGTATATACAGGCAAATGTTCAGGCGAATGGCAAATAGGATAAACTAGGCTAAGACTGGAATCAGATAACGAGATCGAGAATAAGATCAAAACCAAGAACGCCAAATCATGACAAGTAGCAACATACACAGAAATGTGTCTGTCAGATGAGGTGTTTATTTATCATTTTAGGAAGTAGTCTCCAGTGTCAGCACTTGTAACAGTCAAATACTACTTTAACTGTAAGTTAAGTTTAAAATAAAATGAAAAACCTCAAAGCTGGCAATGTCCATTGTTAAAAGTGCTATATAAATAAAACTGAATTTAAACATTGAATTGAAGTTTTCTGATGTGGTAGAGACATGGGATGGAGGATTTAGCATTTTCTCTTTAATAAGACAAATTGCATATTTTTTTGCATGTGGTAGATGAACATAAGCACAAGTAAAAATTTTTATGGCGAAAGCAATGGTCATCACTTGGGCATTGCAGAAAAAGCAAGCAGTATAAAAAGAGCCAGGAACAATACTCAGAGCAATTACTACAAATGAGAAACAGGCAAATTATTGTTCAGGTGAATGAAAGGATTGTAAAGACCGTGCCAGATCTGGAGCAGATTGGAGGGCAGTGATTTCTGGATTGGTGGTGCTGGTATCACGTAAAGGAGGCATGGAGAGAAGCTAGTGCAGGTTAGGTAGTTTAATACAAAAACAACAAGTCCAAAGGATAATGCAAAAATCCACAATGTTAAACAGGCAGAGGTCAGGAGGTCAGGCAAACAGACAAAACAAGGCTAGCAGAGAGACGAAGTCATAAACAAGAGCATAGTCAAAACCAGGAAAACAAACACAATGTCAAGGCTTGGTACAGACAGAGAACAGGTCAAGTGAGCATTTACTTCACAAATGCATAATGTTCAAAAAGTCTCTTGTATAGCACGGCGTGAGTGAGTGTGAGATTGGCAACAGGTGTGTGTGATTAGAACTCTGGGGAAGGTGTGTGTGTGTGGGACGTGTAGTCGTCTTCGGCCATGTTTGCAGTTGGTGTTGCATTCTGGGAAATGGAGTCGCTGTTTAGTTGTGATATGACAGCTGGATGTGACAGGTATGTACAGTGGTGCTTGAAAGTTTGTGAACCCTTCAGAATTTTCTACATTTCTGCATAAATATGACTTAAACTTCATCAGATTTTCACACAAGTCCTTGGTCATTTATGTATTTTGGAAAATTATCCAATATTACATATCTGTAAGTTGAAAAAATATATGAAGCTTTGCTTTAAGTATCTGGCTTTCAGTAACTGCAACTAAATATTTCCGGTAACTGTTAATCAGTCCTGCACATCGGCTTGGAGGAATTTTAGCCCGTTCCTCAGTACAGAACAACTTCAACTCTGGGATGTTGGTGGGTTTCTTCATATGAACTGCTTGCTTCACGTCCTTCTACAATATTTCTATTGGATTAAGTTCAGGATTTTGACTTGGCCATTCCAAAACATTACATTTATTCTTCTTTAACCATTCTTTGGTAGAATGACTTGAGGTTGTTGTCTTGCTGTTTGTCTACTTTAAAAACTTGTGTGAAACTCTGATGATGTGTAGGTCATATTTATGCAGATATATAGAAAATTCTAACAAACATTCAAACAACACTGTAGGTTTTTTTAAAAGGTCTTTTTAAAATTAAAAGTCCATTTAATTTTAATCACATATCCACTAATATAAAAGATATTTAGAATTTAGATTTTCTCTCTATTTTTTGTCTGTATCATAATCCTGTAGACCTGCTCTAACTGACATGGGAAATGTACAGAGTTGCAATTCAATTCAGATTGATAAACAGTTATTGAAACACAATGGCAGTACAATGTAATATACAGTATATCACATTACATCAGAATATATTTTAATGTGACTCCTCTCTGTTTCATGACTGTTTATGAACTCTTTGGCGAGAGATAAACCAGGCCAGCAGCACTTCTGATGCCAGACATCCTGCCGTATCTAACGGGAGTGTGTTAGCACTGCCTCGCGGTAGTGAAGCCAGCCCATGTTAATGGACCTTTATTGACAGACATGCAAATAAGGGCAACAGTTTATGTTGGCAGGTCAGTGACTTTTCTGCAGGAGTAAATTTAGTCTTCTGCTCGAGCAGTCCAGGAAGACTGCGCTCCAGAAAACGGTGGGAGGTAGATCCAAACATTTAGTTATTTAATCCGTTTGGCGGTAGGGGTTGTGGATCACATCAGACTTGGCTTAGTTTTTGAAGACCACTTATGTCTTATGGCGGGCTGTAGACAGATCGCTAATGGCTAATTGTGCAGGTTTGTAGTCATCAACGGTGCTAATTATTTACTGGGTTGTGGCAAATGTTACCATTCAGAGGATATATTTATTCTGCATGGAAGTGAGGACATCACAACGCTGAAGTGAATTTAAATAGCAAAGCATACATGGCCTGAAAATAGATATGGTTGCTGTTATGTTTGGTGTTAAGACTTAGCTTTCAGCATGTGCAGTGTACAGCGAAAATGCTTCCACTTTGTCTTCTTTGAAGAATTAGAAACAATTTGAGTTTGAAGTAGAATTTTAGAAATATTTACATGAATTGCTTTTCCTTTTGCTTTAATGACAGTGTGCACTTATGCTGGTATGGAAATACTTATCAAATCTGTTTTAAATATGTAAAACTCATGTAAACCTGAGCAAACCTGAACATCTATGTTAGATCAAATCTATGTCATCTGAACACAAGCTCTGCTTTATTGGAAGAGAAAAGACTCAAGGAAATGTTTTGGACAAAAAGATAACTTTTTGTTCAAAAGCATTAATAGAGTCAGTTTCACAAATTTGCTTACATTTAAATAGTGACCTCCAAATAGTTTAGAATTTTGAATATTCCGAATATTCCCAGTTCCAATATTTTCAATTTGACTGACTGTACGTGACACAAAGCTGCAGCTCATGAAGTTCTATGTGCTATAAGTGTAGCTTAAAACAGCCACCGGTTTAATCCTGTCTAGACTATGACTACTTTGCAGCTTGCAGGCAATGCTTAACTGTTACTCACTCCCTGAGCATGCTGTGCAGTTGATCATATCCTACATTGCTGAGCACAGATGTTAACTACAGTTTTTGAAGGTTTAGATGTGTAGAATTGCATGTCAGAATGTCACAGACAAATATGAACTCTTGTACATAACAGCATTGCCACGGGTCATACAGTGAATGGGCTAAACACTGGCTGTGAGACAGAGGTAGTAATTTGCTGGGTAAATGTGTCATTATGGCTGGTCTGATCCTCATTCTTTGGAGGAGAAGACGAGGCTCCCAGCAGCAAGAGACCCGTTCTGGAACACAGGGATGGATGTAGTCCTGGAACAGCAGGCGAAACAGGGTCCTTCCATTATCCCGCTGTGTGCTTGCTCCAACTGTATACGGGTGGTCCTCTGGAGCAAGGGGCTATTCTATTTCTGCATGTTTTTGCTTCAGCTTGTAGGCTAAGAGAGGAATCCTTGGGCTCAAAGAAGACATGGCCTCAGACACGGAGACACTCGCCTATCCCATGCAGAGAACACACCGCAAATATAAACCAAGATGTGCAAATGCGTAAGCACACTAAAATAAACCTCACACAGGTCATTGAGAACAGTGTAAGAACTTATTAGTGAAATGTGTTACACAGTGTTGACTTAACAATTTAATGATTTGTATAGGATCTTTATGAGATGTGATGGTTTTATAGGATGGAGTAAGTAGTGTTCACACGAGCATGTCAATATGGGCCCACATATGAGACTCAGTCATGCTGCTGCTGCTGCTGCAAAAAAAAAAAGGCAGGAATTTCTGCAGTGCATCAGATTAAGGGTGATATGAAGTACACAGCTTCAAGTCCCCCCCCCCTTCTATCTATCTTTCTCTCTGTGTCTCTTGCACATTCCATCTGAGTCTAAACAAAATGGAGAACAGTACAGACAGGCCTCCAGTGCTGAACAGGAAACCCACAGAAAGAGTTTGGTTTTTGAAAAACCCATAGCATCCAGGCTGAGGCTGGCTAACTGGGGACAGCTTAGTAAACACAAAATAGAGGACAGCGAGAGAGATAGAGAGAGAGAGAGAGAGACAAAAGGATGGTGGGGGGTTGTGGGGAGTAGTAACAGCACAAAGAAAGAGAGAGAGAAATAAGAGGGAGAGGAAGGTGGAGTGGAAGGGAGAATTAGAGTACGAGAGGAAGAAAAAGAAGGAAGGGAGGGTTAGAAGGAGTTCCATGCTGTCTGCCCTGGAGAGGGAGGGATAGAGAGCGAGAACGAGAGACAGAGAGGAAGAGAGGGAGGGTGAACAAGAGGGGAACGGAAGAGGATGGATTTTGCCTTTTCTGGTAGCTAGAGTGAACTAGAGAAGCTCTTTGTGTTGGAAGTGGTGCTGAGACAGAAACGAGGAGCGAGTGACTGAAAGGCTGGAATGGTGTGAGAGCACAGAGAAGCAGACTCCTCCAGGGCTTTTCGTTGCCGTAGTAAGGTATGCCGGTTTCTGCACACACCGCTGTTGCTCCTGAAGCTTCTGGGTGGTCCAGTTTTCCCTCTACTCACCAACCCAGTATATATAGAGCCTTTGAGCATGAACATCCTGTGCTTACATCCTCTCCTTTACCCGCATTCCGCTCTCTTGCTATTCGCTTTCTCTATCCCGGTTTTTGGCCTCGCCATTTTCCATCTGTGGTCAAATCAAATTCAGTCTGCTTTTTGATGTCAAGCCAAGAAAAAGCAAAGAGGCTGGAAATGTCTTGAATGTGAGAATGTGTGAACGTGTAAAAAGGGTTAAGCAAACGTGGTTACCGTGAGGCAGACGTGCAGCGTAGAGCTGCACCTAAATAACATAATATGTGGTTTCAAGATAATTGAGCTTGTTGTGTGTACGTTATTATCCACAGAAATGGGTAAAGCTGACAGACTGGAGTTGTTGGTTGTTTTTTTTTTTTTATTTGTTTGTTTTTTTGTTGTTTTATAGGGCCACACCTCCAGGACTAACCATGGATGACGACTTTGAGTTGCGCAGGGAGCAGAGGAGACAGAAAAGAGAGGAGATGCGACTGGAAGCAGAAAGGTAACGCCGCTTCTCCTCCATCTTTTTTTCAATGAGCACTCTCAGAAATAAAGGGTACCAAACTGTACTTTTCTTTATTGATGGGGTGGGTGCATCTTTTGTACCTTTAGTGTATATCTTGCACCTGGGAAAGTGCATGTGGTGTACTATTAATTATCTTTTAGAGTAAAGGTTTGATGGCACCGCCCCAGGGACAAGGCAAAGTACAGTGTGTTAGCTGTATTTTTGAGAGTGCAACATGAGAATTGTGGGAAATCGATGAGCAGGTATTGTGCAGGTTTGACCCACTCTCAGGGGAAAGTAAGTGGCTCAGGCTACTGATACATGACCGTTATTTTAAGATGCTTTTAACATATAATAGCTATAACACATAATCTGTGTAATTCGATGCTTATAAATGTCAGTTTTTTGGACTTGGGAAGTAGGAGTTATGTTATATAACACTGTGTAACTTTAACTATGAGGAAATAGCAGGGTTTTTTTTTATTTTTTTTTTTTGGCAAAATTTAACAAAGTTATTATTTATACAGTACATACCACACATTTTACATTCCATACATTAGGTTTTCCCTACTTTTAGGTTTAAACTTTATACCTCAAGTGTCATAAATAGCCTTACACATGAAACACTGAGGTTTCAAATGTACATGTAAACTTTCCCATTTGTTTTGATTATGATGCTATTTTAACCATCTGTGTTCACGTTATCTTTACATGGTTTCTTTCACTGGGTGGGTCCGACTACAGATGTACAGAGACACAGAATCTTTTTTTTTCTCTCTCAGCTGAGTGTTACTGTACATCTGTTGGCCTTTTTCGACCCAGCCCATTCTTAAAATACAAGTAAACGCCCCATTACTTCTGCTTTTCTTCAGAACAATGATTTCATGGTTCATAAGGGGTTTTTTTTTGATAAACTTGCTTATCACACTCAGTTGTCATTGTTTTTTAAGCTGTCAAATTCAGTCAGTGAAACCAAATGCAAACCAAAAAATACCCCAAAATAAAATATTTCATTTTGTTTTAAGTGTCTTTTCTACATGGTTTTGTTTAATGTAAGCTTTCATTACATGTTAAGCCCACTTGTCAATCAGCCTCAGCAAGAAGAATTAGACCATGTCAGAATATGGTGGGTCTCACAACATAGCCTTATGACCAAAGTTATTCAGTCATGGGAAAAAACAATCTTTCCATTCCAGATCTAGACACTGAGTCGAGTGGACATCTGGCTGAGTCGACTCACTACTTTTCTGTTAGTTCTGTGAGCCAGACTTCAACCTTTGACTTTGTCGCTTCATCATGATTAACTGCATAACTGACAGATAGTCATGGTTCAAATGTCATAAAATGGGTGCTTTGAAAGCCTACCTGTAATGTGTGTGATGTTTTTTAATTTTTTTTATTTATGCTAACAGCAGTTAACTTCTTACAGACATTTTCACTTTGCATTTGATTTGAATAGCAAGAGACTAATCAGACGCAGCTTTTTCAGCTTCATTCAGTTTGTGGAGTATAATATCACATAGGATTGTGTTCTTGAGCTGATGACAGCTGTGTTTGCTCGTGCTCTCAGCTCTTTCCTGACAGGCTTTAGATGGTGCTGATGGCCGTGTGATAGCTGCGCTTTGTGAAAAGTGCTCTGAAATCCAGCTTGCTCGAGTCTCGTGCCCATTTAAGGCAAAAAAAAAAAGACACTCCCATAAACACTGATGGCAGAAAGTCAAACAGCGATTTTTGCATAGCGTTTCTTGTCAAATGCTGCATTTTTGTAAAGAGCTCCACAAACACTGCATGCAGCTGCTATGGAATGATTTATGCTCCTGTCACAAAGCATCATGGGTAGTGAACGAGCGGACCTCGCTCACTGCTATTCCCAGCATATTCATCGCTGTAAGTGCTACGTATTCTTTTCAGTAGCTAACACCCTTGTTATCATTGGCAGAATACTGGAGCTTGGTCAATTGTGTGCATTGTTAGGTTTGCAAGTGAAGTTCCTGTCCAGTATGTGCCATGCAGCAAAGTTAGGTTTTCACTGTTTGGTTCAAGATACATTATATCCTCTGCGTTCCCATAATCCTTGGCCTGTATTTGATGAAAGTAAATAGTGCTTAAATTTGTCGCTATTTTATTTGGCTATTGGAGCATAAAACTAACACTTTTGCTATATGTTGTCCTGGAAGGAGCTGAATTTCCATTCCAAGTTTGCATTTAGCAAAAATTTCTGAAATTTCAGAAAGACTAGAACTGTTTGTGTTCTTCTATGGAGCAGTTTGATCCTGATTCTCAGTTCTCAGCTGTCTTGAGACAAAAGATACAATCAAACAACATTGTGTGTTCTGTCTGCAAATGCACTTTCAATACGTATTTATTCTCGTAATCAAACATGGAATCAGTGTAGTCTAAACCACATCATCTCGTTAGCCCCATTCATTCAACCATCACCAGAATATGCAACGCAAGAGCCAAAGTCATAGCCAGATGTTTTTTTCAGTCCATATAATATTTTTGTCATCTGGCCAACTTGTTCAACATTACTGGTGTTGGCTGGTGGAGTGTATAAGTCCACTCCTGTTACGTCTCGGTGGAAGTGTTGGAGTGGGAGTCTGTAACAGCAGGAGGGCAGATGTTGCGGAGGAGCTGGCGAGAGGGAATGATAAGCCCTATGCACACGGGAGAACCTTGGCATCGGAGTCCAGCTGGAACATGGTCAGGCGATGAAGGCTTGACAACTGCCATTTCACTCCTCCAAGATTCTGTCTGATTCAGAAAGAGAGAGAGAGACTCGAAGCTCTGTCTAATGTCAGTCACAGCAAGCTGAGAGTAGCCCTATATGGTTATTACTTTCATATCATTACATTTTAAGATAACTGCCTAAGCTTTTATAATTGGCTTTCATTCTAACTTGTAGCACCAGTATCTGTAAATGAGAGAGAGAGAGAGAGAGAGAGAGAGAGAGAGCGAGAGAGAGAGAAAGAGAGAGAGAATGGATGTCTCTTAAGAGTATGTGTAATATTGCTTTATTAAGTATGTTAAACATTTTGCAGCCAGCCATCCCTTTAGGCAAATTACTACACTTCTTTTTTACTGGAGCATTTCAAGTTTCCACCCAAACCAGTTAGACTCCGGTACAATGTAGATTTTGAAAAAGTTATTAAGCTTTAGATACAGTGGGGGAAATAAGTATTGAATGTGTCAACATTTTTTTTCAGTAAATATATTTCCAATGAGGTTTTTCACATGAAATTTTCACTAGACATCAGTATTAACTCAAGAAATCTACAAATAGAAAGAATTCACATTCACAAGTTATGTGTAATAAAGTGGAATGACACAGGAAAAAAGTATTGACCACGCTAAGAAAAGCAGGCAAGGTAAGGCAAGGAACCAGCTGAAATCCGTAAGTAGTTAGAAAGTAATTATACCACCTATCTGTGCAAATTAATATCAGTTGGGTTAGTAAATTGATGGTCTATAAAAAAGGTTTTTCGTTTACCAAGGTGTCACACAAAAACATCTCACAATGGGTAAAAGCATAGTCCTCTCCCAAGACCTTCACAACCTTATAGTTGCGAAACATATTGATTGAATCGAATACAGACATATTTCAAAACTTCTGAATTTTCCAGTAAGCACCACTGGGGCTATTATTCATAAGTGGAAGCAACATCACTCCGTCATCAACCGGCCATGCATAAGAGCTCTCAAGATTTCTGGCAAGTGAGTCAGAAGAATAGTCAGAAGAGTATCTCAAGAGCCGACAACCACTCGGAAAGAGCTCCAGAAACACTTGGAGGCAGCAGGTGCCATCGTCACAGAGAAAACAATAGGCAATGCACTCTGCTGCTCACGCTCACACTGCAAGACTCCAGTACTAAAGAAAAGGCATGTTGAAGCTCGTTTAAAGTTTTCTAAAAGTCATTTTCACAAGCCTATGAAATACTGTGAGAGTGTAGTCTGGTCAGACGAGGGCAAAATTTTACTTTTTGGCTGTCATACTACACAATGTTTGTTTGGAGAAGAAATGGCACTGTACCCTAAAAACACTACACCAACAGTGAAGTTTGGAGGTGAAGCATCATGGTGTGGGGCTGTTTTTCATCACACGGCACTGACAGACTTCATATAATTGAAGGAACTATGAACGGAACCCTTTACTGGGAGATTCTTGAGAAGACTCTGCTGCCAAACATGATGATGAAGATGAGACGTGGGTGGACCTTCCAGCAGGACAACAATCCAAAGCACACAGCAAAGGAATCTCTCAATTGGTTTCAGAGAAAAAAATCAAGGTGTTAGAATGGCCCAGTCAATCATCTGACTTGAATCCAATTGAATAAGATTTTAAAACAATATGTTTAGGAGAATGGACCAAAATCACACCTGAATACTGTGGCCCATTTAATTTCTTCATACAGGAAGCATCTTGAATTTCTTCATACAGGAAGCATCTTGTCATTACAAACAAAGGCTTAAATAAATTTCAGTTAGCGTGTTCAATACTTTTTTTTCCGGTGTAATTCCACTTTATTACACATAACTTCATTTTTGGACTTTAATGTTTGGATTTCTTTATATATGTGGATTTTGTAAGTTAATACCAAAGTCTGGTGAAATTTTCATGTGAATAACCTCAATGGAAATATATTTACTGAAAAAAAGTTGACACGTTCAATACTTATTTCTGCCACTGTAAATGAATACCGACCTGTAAGAAATACATGCATTTAAGTGGCACCATAATAAAACGGTGTTAATTTAGTTGAAGAACCAATGAAAATGTCAATCAATTACCTGTTTTCATGATGAAAATGAAACGCTTACTAGAAAAAATCTCCCTTGTTCTCAAAATCTAATCGTTGACATTTTCCTCAACAAAGAAAAGAAGTTAATGTGTCAGTTTGATAACGTTTATTTATGCATCATAGTAGATGTACTTACTTAGGGTTTAACCTTATTAAATGCATATGTATTTACTCTGTGCACACGTAAAAAAAAGAAGCTATTTGAGGGGGAAAAATCTAAATTAGAAGACAAAAATGTTTATCAACTAAGATGGTTGAGTTGTAAGTTACTAAAATTCCTGTAATTAAAAAAAAATACAAATAAAACTAAAATAAAGAAATAAAACTTAACTAAATGTAAGGTTATTGTTACTGTTCGTTTTAGTCTAATATGACTAAAAGATGAATAAAATCATGTTTTTGACAAAATAACTAAATCCAAATTAGTGGCCATAATAATTTATCAATTTGTATAGCGCTTTTTACAATCGTACATTGTCTCAAAGCAGCTTTTACAGAAATATCATTTTTACATTTACAAGCGACTTACTAATGAGACCACATTCACACACCAATGGTAGCAGAGCTGCCATGCAAGGTGCTAGCTTGCCATTGGGGGCAACTTAGGGTTCAGTGTCTTGCCCAAGGACACTTCGGCATGGGATCACCCGGGCCGGGATTCGAACCGCCAACCCCAAGGTTGGTGGATTAGTGGACAACCCGCTCTACCGACTGAGCCACAGCCGCCCTATCTACCCATAATCCACCCTGAAATGCATGACATATGAATAGATTTAAATATATGTGTTGATTCTGGTGCTACTGTAATTCATTGGCTGGTTAATCAAACCGCATTGTGAGAAATATAAGAAACTGTGAAAATGGACAGACATGCCAATGAAAGGAGCTTAAATAAGAAAAAACTTCTCATCATCTTAGATGCCATTGAAGATCATGTGGTAATTATAAAGATTAATGTGCAAGTAGTTCAAGGTGAATAAGTATAACTATAGCAACTTATAAATAACATGACAGTAGTGTTAATGAACTCCAGAGTAGTCACGTCATTAAATCATGAATTCCCTGACTGTATGTCACAGAACTGTGGAACCACTTTGAGAACCCTGGATATAACAGCTATGTGCTTCTGCACAGCTGCATCTGCTGTAGTCTTGATAAGCAGCCACTGAATTCTGAAAGCGATGATATGAACCGCTGATATTAGAACTGCTATTACATCTGTGTGCAAAGTGCAGAGTCTTTGAGAATTCTTTGAAAGGGGTAATATTGGTGCAGGTCAGAGGTTGTGCAGACTCCATGGCCTAGGGCTGCTTTTCCCCCACTATCTCTTTCTCACTCTCGTATACACACACATCTCCCAGTGTGACTGTCGTGGCCTTTCCCGAGCCAGAGCAAGCAGTTCCAGCGCAGAGTCGGGTCAGCGACACTCCACATGCATACACTGTGAAATGTTTTGTCTGTTGCTTACTGCTCTAATAGAACATTCTGGAGAGTTATAACAAGAGAAGAACATGTTTCAGTCATGTGCATTTGACTGCTTTAAATCTGTACTGTCAATAGCTTTCGCATTTATTACCGAGGATGGCATGACTTGTTTCTGAGAGCTTGATCTTATGTGCGGCGGGCATTTTTGCTCCCACACATCTGCGCTATTTTCCCATGAGAGCTCAGGAAATAACACCCATCCTCTCCGAATGGGCCGTTCCACAACTACTCTCCCTGCACCACTAGCGCTTGTGTGTATTACACAGATGGAGGAAGAGAGAGAAATAGGAAGGATGGATGAAGGATTCAGGAACAGTCTCTCTCTCTGAGTTGCTTTTATTAGCTTGTAAATGACAGAAGCCTGATCATTTCAGACCACCTTAACTTTGAGAAGTTTTATGCGCATCTTTGTGACTGTAGGGAAATGGACGCAGAGAAGAATTATACCAGATGAGCAGAGCGTCTGCAGTGGGAGAAGCGGATAAACTGGGATGAGTGTGGGAATAGGGCAGCCTTTTGGCAGACGTTCTCTCTCTCTCTCTCTCTCTCTCTCTCTCTCTCTCTCTCTTTCTCAGGCCTTATGTTGTTGCTATGTCAAACCCCACTCGCAGCGCCCTTTCCCAAAATGTTTTTCTCTAACATTTCTGAGATGTTTGAACGAAAGGAAAATATTTGGGAATGCTAATGTGTCTTCTGGTTGTAGCCTTCTCTCTGCTTGTGCCTTCATATCAACACCATCTCCCACTCTACAGCCATTTTCTTTTTTACAAATTTTATATAATCAGTAAAACAAGGCTCAGACTTCTCAGTGTTCACCACAGAGGCTGTTAAAGGAAAACTTCAGCATTTTTTTCAGTCTATTTGCTATCTGTCCCTTTTGGAACATATGTCTCAACACAGCCATTAATGGCTAAACCACTGGCAACAAAAGTGAGTACACCCCTAAGGGAAAATTCCCAAATTGGACCCAAAGTGTCAATATTTTGTGTGGCCACCATTATTTTGAAGCACTGCCTTAACCCACTTGGGCATGGAGTTCACCAGAGCTTCACAGGTTGCCACTGGAGTCCTCTTCCACTACTCCATGACGACATCACGGAGCTGGTGGATGTTAGAAACCTTGTGCCCCTCCAGTGTCCATTTGAGGATGCCCCACAGATGCTCAATAGGGTTTAGGTCTGGAGACATGCTTGGCCAGTCCATCACCTTCACCCTCTTCTTCTTTAGCAAGGCAGTGGTCGTCTTGGAGGTGTGTTTGGGGTCGTGATAATGCTGAAATACTGCATACTGATCAGGTTCTGCTTCAGTGTGTCACAATACATGTTGGCATTCATGGTCCCCTCAATGAACTGTAGCTCCCCAGTGCCGGCAGCAGTCATGCAGCCCCAGAACATGACACTCCCACCACCATGCTTGACTGTAGGCAAAACACACTTGTCTTTGTACTCCGCACCTGGTTGCCGCCACACACACTTGACAACCTCTGAACCAAATAAGTTTATCTTGGTCTCATCAGACCACAGGACATGGTTCCAGTAATTCATGTCCTTAGTCTGCTTGTCTTCAGCAAACTGTTTGCGGGCTTTCTTGTGCATCATCTTTAGAAGAGGCTTCCTTCTGGGACGACAGCCATGCAGACCAATTTGATGCAGTGTGTGGCGTATCGTCTGAGCACTGACAGGCTGACCCCCCACGCCTTCAACCTCTGCAGCAATGCTGGCAGCAATCATACGTCTATTTCCCAAAGACAACCTCTGGATATGACGCTGAGCATGTGCACTCAACTTCTTTGGTCGACCATGGCGAGGCCTGTTCTGAGTGGAACCTGTACTGTTAAACCGCTGTATAGTCTTGGCCCCGTGCTGCAGCTCAGTGTCAGGGTCTTGGCAATCTTCTTATAGCCTAGGCCATCTTTATGTAGAGCAACAATTCTTTTTTTTCAGATCCTCAGAGAGTTCTTTGCCATGAGGTGCCATATTGAACTTCCAGTGACCAGTATGAGGGAGTGTGAGAGCGGTGACACCAAATTTAACACACCGGCTCCCCATTCACACCTGAGACCTTGTAACACTAACAATTCACATGACACCGAGGAGGGAAAATGGCTAATAGGGCCCAATTTGGACATTTTCACTTATGAGTGTACTCATTTTTGTTGCCAGTGGTTCAGGCATTAATGGCTGTGTGTTGAGTTATTTTGAGGGGACAGCAAATTTACACTGTTACACAAGCTGTACGCTCACTACTTTACATTGTAGAAAAGTGTCATTTCTTCAGTGTTGTCACATGAAAGTTATAATCAAATGTTTACAAAAATGTGAGAGGTGTATTCACTTTTGTGAGATACTGTATACCACAAAAGTACACAAACTCAAAACTACAATACTCTAATGTTAGAATTATTTTCTGAAGAGCTCATAACAATTAAATATGTTGAATATATTGATTATATATTGAATTGTGTGATGTTCCTAGTGACTCTGCTGCTAATTTGTTTGGTTGATGATGAATTTTTGTTATGTCTGATGTCCTGAGGTAACATTTAACTCGACATACATGATGCTGGTCAGATTTTGCTCTTAAATCCTACAAGAGAGCAAGAGTATTTTTTCTCACTCACAGTAGTTGAGACAGCAAACATTGGACATATTATATTAGTTTCAGAATGCAGTGCATCTATACAACACAGTTCTGCAGAGTTATGGCAGAGATTAGGCTCGGATAGTTAGTAATCTACAAGATGGTCTGGGTAAGAGATTACAGGGTAAGAGAACTGGACAGACTAAAGGACTAAAGTGCTGCTGCATTGCTGTCTGTAAGTAGAGAGAAGCAAAAGCTTAACCTCACTAGCACCACAATCAACAACTAGTCAAATGAAGTTATGGGTAATGTAGGAAACCATCCATTATAAACCATTAATTATAAACCAGCATGTAGATGAAAGAATTGTAAACTAAAAAAGTCACTCAGAATTTCAGTACAAAAGATGCTATTGAAGATCACATGTTAATTATAAAGACTGATGTCAAGTTGTTCAGGGTGGATTTTTTTTTTTCCTTTAAGATGCGCAGGACTCGAAAAATTAAGATTTTGATACCACATGATCAGGTAGAAATCGAGGTACTTTGGTGTTTAAATGGAAAAGCATATTTGCAATTAAAATGTAATCTATGTATGAGTTCTATATTTAGAGCCTAATTTGCTAGCACTTTTGACTGAAAAAGTCATGAACGCATTTTTTCCATAAATGTTTATTGGTAGAAATAACAACTGCACTGAGACTTTCTTTGTAAGTGAGTTTTGGGTAAACAGTGTTTTTTTTTTTTGTTGTTGTTGTTGTTTTTTTTTTCCCTGTCTCAGTACATGGAAATTCAGAAATGGTTGTCTATAGTAAACACATACAGCACCGATGCATTAGCTAGAGATAATGCTCATCCACTAGATGCGTTCCATGTGTAGTATGTAGCAGTCACTACACACACTGTAGACAAAAAGTGCAAACAGGCCGTGTGTGCTTGGTTCACACAGTCTTCTAAACATCTTTTAGCTACTGAGAAATGCAACGCTGCTGCAGAGAGCTTCAATCTGGTGAAGATGTGTTATTGTGGTTATTGGAGTAAGAACTTGGCCTCCGGATACAACCTCTGAGTCTGGATTGCATTATCTTTTCCAAATACACTATGCAATGCAGTTAATCATGGTAGACATGGCAAACTACTCCAAGGACTGAAAGAAAAGGGACAGAGGACAAGAGATGTCTATAGAGCCAAGTTATCTAATGATGTCACTCTCCTGCCGGTCTTCCTTGGGCGTTAAAAGAATGCTGTCTTCAATTACAGAAGATTTCCTAGCTGTAGCAGAAGCAGTTCATTACGCTGCTTTCAGAGTATAAGGCACATGAAGATCAGTAGATAATGGGGTTCAAACAGTACTATAAAAGTATCAAAGTACCAGATCAAATCTAAGAAACGGCATAATATCTGAAAAAGAAAGCGGTAATGCTCTCATGGTGTGTCGGCACATAATGAAAGCAGAGGTAAGAGTGAAAACAGTGAACGATATACAAGCACTATCTTCCTCCCTATTCTCTAAATCTGTTCTGTGAGTGACGCCTGCACACTGTGGTACAGCTCCTCTCATCAGCTGGCAAACAAATACATACACACATGTGCGTGCACACACACACACACACACACACACACAGTAATATAACAGTTATGGCTGTAAGAAACACATTTATTGTTTCCGAGACTTCCACCCTGCATCTTTCTATGTTGCAGTAACTACAGTACACTAAACCCTTAGTGTGTGTGTGCATGTTCAGGATGGCCTACCGCCGGACTGAGGAGGATGAGGAAGAGGCAGCTCGTGAGCGTCGGCGAAGAGCACGCCAAGAACGTATACGAAGCAAGGATGGTGAGGAGGTAGCTAACCCAGCCGAGAGCGTGGGGCTGAACAGCCACAGGTGTTTTTTACACACACACACACACACACACACACACACACACACACACACACACACTCTGTTCAGGAGTAGACACTACCTACACAAACACATCACACATATATTCATACTGTTGACTCAACCTACTCAGACAAACCACATTGGCCAAATTCCTACACTGGCCATACTGCTCAGGCTGGGAAGAGGGAAAGAGTCAGACACTAGGCCGAAACTTGATCTGTGTTCCATATATAACTGAGACAAAATGGACAAAACACACAGCAGTGACACCTCAAATGTGACCGCGACACATTGATGGCAATGCAGCAACTGAACTGATGTTTAAATGTATAATGTTCAAGTTAAAAATCTAGTGCATTTAAAAGATTGCAGATGTTGTTTTTTTTTTTTTTTTTGGGGGGGGGGGGGGGGGCTTTT
>JAFFST010047169.1:77748-89018 GCA_022414735.1 Noturus placidus | reverse complement strand
AAACACCTTCATTTACAAATTGCATTTTGTGTTTACTTGTGTTGTCCTTGACTATTGTTTAAATTGGTTTGATGTTCCGAAACACTTAAGTGTGACAAACATGCAAAGGAACAGGAAATGAGGAAGGGGGCAAACACTTTTTCACACCACTGTATGTGTGTTGGTCTGGGAAAAGTGATTGGACTTTTGAATTCTGGAAAACAGACAACTAGTTTTAGTCAAAATTGGGTTTGTCTGACTATAACATATCTTAACAGCTCTACTATAAGACATCAAAAATAGATTTTACCAGAACAACATGAAAGTATTGTATTTAATCTTTTCTAGGCAATCGCCATGCAAATATCACATTAGGTAAGGAGCCAGTTTAGAAAAAAGAGGGGTAAAAGCAGCCAATCTGCTTAAATATGTCTAAAACCTTGTTAGCTAAGTTTGATTTCCTCACACAGTGAATTGCAGGTCTGAATACGTTGTTGAATAAGATACTGTGCATGCCATAGCGAAATGTACATATTCATAATCAATTCATTTTGTAATCAGATACCATCTGTGAACATGTCTCTGATGCTCCTGTGCTGCAGTCAGAGAGCAATTTTCTCCCATTTAAGTTTTGTGGGTAGATCAGATTTTAAAATGCTACTTGTGCTCGAGATTCCTGTAGAAGAGAAACATATTTCACTTCGAGAAAACAAACACTTTCCAGAAATTTATATAGTGGAAAATGTCCAAATTTGATCATGTGAAATGTTTCCCAAGCCACCATACATATATCTAATTCCTGTATTATCTCATTGTAAGATTTGCATGATTTGAACATTGTTTAAAGATGAACAGTGTTCTCCTTGTGGAGGTCATTATTTGAAAAGGACAGAATGAGATAAAGTGTTGCTGCTTCCATCAGTGTGTCAGTAATGAGGGAATGCAGGAAGGCCGTTAGCCTAATAGGATTACTTTAACCACATTTGAACAGAGCTGTTTCAAACATGCCAGAGAATGGGGAATTTCCTGAAGGGAGTATTTTAGGAACTCCCACATTCGCTAGCTTCCATGGTAGGAGGGGAGGGGCTGGGACGGTTGAGGGGAGGGGGGGACTGTTGTGTGTGTGTGTGTGTGTGTGTGTGTGTGTGTGTGTGTGTGTGTGTTTTTTGCTGCTTGCTTTGCGAGAACACTTACCCCCCTCTTAGCCCTGTTGTCATATATCATAAACATGCTGTAGTTCCCACAGAGATTCTGGGCTGAAAAAGGGTCCTGCTTTTCCTGGCCCACTGACAGGCTAAAAAGAACAGCCTAGTCTCTCTGCTTCTCAGCATAGCTAAATCCAAAAGGGAACGTGTGCGTGTGTGTCTGTCCACATGACCAACACTGAGCTTTCCATCCATTATCTGATCTCTCTTCCTAGATTGGTGAAAGGGCAGAATTCCTCAACAAGTCAGCGCAGAAGAGGTATTTTAACCAATTTTTTTTTCTCTGTTTCTTTCTTTTTTTTCCTCCTTCTGTTTTTTTGTTTTTTGTTTTTTGTTTTTTTTTGGGGTTTTTTTTTTATTTTTACAGAATTCATACTCTGAAACTTGTATTTCCAGTACATGCGTGCAAGTTGAAATTATACAGATGTACCCAATTAAGAGATGATCTAAATACACACAAATAAACATGTATTTATTCACAGCACCATCAACAGGTAGTTTAGTCAAGATCATGCGCCAATGGTATATATTGTGTGTGTGTGTGTGTGTGTGTGTGTGTGTGTCAGTGCCGTGAAGGCGTCTCAGTCTCCCGTGGTGTCAAAGATAGATAACAGATTGGAGCAGTACACTACGGCTGTGCAGGTGAGTCCTACACACAATCTCACTGACAGCAGTTCACCACTTCCCACAGAGCAGCACAACGGACATGTTATGATGGAGATAAACTGATACATACAAATTTTTGGAATCCTACAGCGTGAACACTGCAAGTCAGAACTAGCAGAACGTCGAGCCTTAAGTACATCACAAGACTATCATGAAAGCAGACTTGAACATCTCTGATATCACAACCAGACAGAATCACACAGGTCTCATTTAATACACTGCGACAATATTCTAGATCATTTTAGTTTGCATTTGATATATGTGAAATATAAATATTATAAATAAAAAACATATGTATATTCTCTAATCAGTCCCTCCAGGATTTTCAGACTCCACAGTATTTGGAGTAGCTTACAGGTTTGGATCAAGACGTGTCATGTGACATCATTACAACGCACATTCAGCCAAAGCCCTCTTCGGTTAATGTGCATCGAACATGAGTACAGCTAATAGGTCCCATTTACCAACAAATATCACTGCGAAAGACTGTGCGAAACAATTTCATACGGTTTTAATTCGCCATTTCAAGTATTTTCCGCACAAAAAGGACTAAAAAAAACTCTGTAGATTTTGACAAAACCCGCAGCAAAATCAAGCATTAAAATCCACAATGGATACAAAACAAATCATAGAGAAATCCTGTATGGACTGGCTAATGAACTGTTTGCCTACACTTTGCCTTTATCACTGCCTCTAACTTTTATATATCCTGCAAAGCTTTTACATCCTCTCTCAGTTGTAATATTCTTCAAGACATCTCTGTTCTTACTCTTTTCTAAGTTTCTAAGACTTTGCACATTCTTCTTGACATTTGTGTTATTACGATATCACACACTGCCTTCTTCAAAACACATTTGCGATGAACGTGGCAAATGTTTGATTTATTACTTTAGTTCTTTTCAAACTATTTTTCTACTGATGCACCCACTGTTTATTTTTAACCTCTCGAAATGATGTGAATTGTAAATGAAGACACTGTTTCCTTTTTTTCACCAGAAAGAATGAGGAATTCAAACTTTTGCTTTCAATTGCTGCTTGTCAGTTTTCTCAGCACACATTTGCCCACAATATTAGCTTTCTAGATCTGTTTTGCAGGATTTTATATTCAGCTCAATAAAGCAAAGATGATGATATAATTGCATTGAAAAAATGTTACTCATACAGTAGGTGTACTGAATTTATGAATGTGTACGAAAGTACATGTCACAGTGGATTGTAATATTTTAGGTATACATTTAGTCATTTCACAGAGTCTCCTATCCAAATACACACAGTATAGTTTTTAATGGATTCCAAATTATTATACTAAGATAAATTGGATGTTGTTTTCTGTAGAAAAAAAAACCCACAATATCTTTGACTTGGTCATATATATTAAAGAAAAAACTTTAAGTCTTTAGAGGACATGTCTAGGAAGTGTGTCATCAGAAGTCCACACTTTGTCTGCTATCTTGGAGTCTAATACAGAATGTAAATTTATGGAACTACTTTATCAGTTACCGTTACATTAGTCACTGTGTCATACTGCCATGAGGTGTGTATTTCCATGTGTGTATATAAGAGTTAGAAAGGGAGTCACCTTATGGAGGTCAGCCAAGCTTTTTATTAAAATACTGCCAGTATGATACAAATGCAGCATTTTACACTCCTCCATTAGTCATTTTGACATATATGTGCTCGCCGAGGTTTTTACTGTCAGTCCATCTCTTTTTAACTATACTTCTCTTTTTCAGAGTAATAAAGAGGTTCGCTCACCACGCGTGGCTGCAATCGACCTGCCTGTGGTTTCTGATGGTGTGCGGAACATTAAAAGCATGTGGGAGAAGGGCAACGTTTTCAGTTCTACCATCAGCACGCCCTCCAGCAACAAGGTTAGCAGCATTCAGTCACAGAACATCAATGACCAGGAGGCCCCTCTTTCCTGTCTTCATGTCCACCCTAGCACTCTGACCTTTGACTCTCAGGGACTTTTCTCTTCTGTTCACAGGATGCAGCTGGAATAAAGGTGGGCGTCGCAGGCCGCATCAATGATTGGCTGAATAAAACACCAGAGAGCAAAACGCCAGGAGGAAGGCCTGGGCTACAAGTAGGCTACAAGTGCTGACAATCACAATCACTTTGCATGCCTCTGTGTGTAGTTTGCTAGATTAGGACATGAGCCGACATGCCTTTTGTAGTAAGCTGTCTAGTTCCATGGTACCACCTAGTGGCCATGGTTTGTTCTCTGTTCTGTACTGATGTGAGGAATGCAGGGGGTCGATGGCCTTTATGTAGCTGTGCTTTATACCATTTGTTATGTTACTGTATGCCATCATGTAGCAGTCACTCATGTCTTATCTATGTTATGTAATTCAGTTTCAATGTTACCATAAATCTCTCTATACCTCAGTAGAGTGCTTAGTTTAAAGGTGCAATTTGTACTATCTTAATGTTTCTAGACTAATATAATAATTTAATTTTAAAGATATTGTGATTAGCAGTATTGCTGTGAAATACATCTCACTAGATTGTATTAGGCCCTAAACCAAAATGGACAAGAAACATTCACTTTTAAAGACAAACCACAAGGCATATATAGTTTGGTCTTTATTTGGGAGATGTATTTGGTTTGAGAAATGGGGAAGGCTCACATGTGCAGCAGACGATTCTAGAAATTACAGACTGCTTCTCTAAACCTCTGGTTCTGTAACTCCAGCAGGTACGCACTAGGAACCCTTGGTGATTTAGAGCTTGACCATCGAAACAGAGTCACTGTGGAAACATTGGCTTTCGTAAGCCCTGTAGGGTGGCTGTGGCTCAGTCGGTAGAGCGGGTTGTCCACTAATCCACTAATCGTGGGGTTGGCGGTTCGAATCCCGGCCCGGGTGATCCCATGCCGAAGTGTCCTTGGGCAAGACATTGAACCATAAGTTGCCCCCAATGGCAAGCTAGCACCTTGCATGGCAGCTCTGCTACCATTGGTGTGTGAATGTGCTCTCATTAGTAAGTCGCTTGTAAATGTAAAATGATATCTCTGTAAAGCTGCTTTGAGACAATGTACCATTGTAAAAAGCGCTATACAAATTGATAAATTATTATTATTATTATTATAATCCTCCAACCGTGGGGTTGGCGGTTCGAATCCCGGCCCGGGTGATCCCATGCCGAAGTGTCCTTGGGCAAGACATTGAACCATAAGTTGCCCCCAATGGCAAGCTAGCACCTTGCATGGCAGCTCTGCTACCATTGGTGTGTGAATGTGCTCTCATTAGTAAGTCGCTTGTAAATGTAAAATGATATCTCTGTAAAGCTGCTTTGAGACAATGTACCATTGTAAAAAGCGCTATACAAATTGATAAATTATTATTATTATTATTATTATTATTATAATCCGCTGATTGATAGCCCATTGTAATTATTTTGCACCTGGCATATATATTGCCTATAAGTATTCTTATTCAAATAGCTTAGTGCCCCATGTTTTGTTGTTGTTGTTGTTGTTGTTGTATTATCATATTGACCACAAAAAAGACTATAACTATTCAACACTTCCTCAGTTTGCAGGAACATGAACATTTTTGGGCACAACAATAGTTGCCTTATTCCCACCCAATCTAAAAGAAATTTGATTAAAATAATCTCTTATAATTTTATTATTAATAATCGCTATTATAACGTCTTCCCATACGTATGTGAATGCTATTGATGTGACTTTGATATAATTCATATCAGTACTTATTTAAAAGATTATATTGTTTAAAATGAGAATTTTAAGGGTTTAGCTTTAAAAAAAAGTATTTGTTGCAGTGGGCTAAACACCAAATACCTTACATTTCATAAAAGGGCATACATGCTATAACGAGTTTGCAGCAGAAAGTGTGTGATTGGCTTAAAGATGTAAATAGAGCTCTCCACTTCTTCTTCTCAGTGATAAGCGAGCGTCAGAAACAGAAAGTTGTGCAGTGCCACCTTGTGTACTGGAGTATTTCTGCTTTTCAATAAGTGCCATCTAATGCCAGGGAGTGAATTTACACTTTCATTCAGCATGTCGCCCGCATGTAAGTCTGGATGTGAACACAAAAAAATGAATCAAGAAACATCCTGGTGTGAACAGGCCCTTAGGCCTTCGTTTTAAAACACATAACTTTTGCTGCGATTACGCCTGTCGTCTGTACTACTCCGGTGTTTTTGGAAACGGAAAACAGAGACTTTTGGAAACGCAAGACCCCGGGTTTTTATGTAAACGGACCAAAACGAAGACTTTTGAAAGTGAAGGCATGGCTGCCCACATTCACCGCCTGATTGGTTCTGGATCATTACATATCCTTCCCTGATTCATCAAACCCCTATCATATGACTCATAGTGGACAGAACTATGGGTTAAGTGTAATGGAGTTATTGGTTTAAAACCTAGTGCATTAATAGAGAATTGAATTTTTATGATGTGGTCACAGGTATGCATATATATTAAACTTTGCAGTGGCTTTGAACACAGCTCAGCCAATCAGGTTGCAGAACTGAAAGTATCTGTTTTATAACTATAGACAATGGGCATTTAGCTCTTGCCTCCATGTGTGTTACGTTGACCTGTGAGGCAGTCAGAAGAGTCAATGGCTGGTTTCACGTGTCACATGCTTGCTGTCAAGTGAGAGGGGAGAGATGGCTGAAAATGGAAACCAGCTGAAATGTATCATGCTTGTTATTCCTATTTTTAAAAAAAAGAACAAAGCTGTTGTGTAACAGCTTTCCCCAGAATCCAAAATAGCATGTGATTGGTGAAAATGCTGGAAAGCTGAATACCTAAAAATGATTTGCAGTGTAAATCACCATTGTTCTAGCATCAGTGAAAGGTGAGATAAATTGCCCATGATGTCAGATATACTGAATGTTTTCTCTGTTTGTCCTCTGTCTGCTTAAGTTTCCTCCTGTCGCCTAGATCAGTTCCTCAGCCTTGCTTTCTTCTGGGCTATTCTCTTCTGTCCCCTCTTCTCCTTTGTCTGTGCTGAGGAACAGGTAGGAGTAACGCCTCTGCGGCCCTCTTCTCTTTCTCTTAGTATGCGTTCTTCACTTTTCTTGTGGTTGATTGTTAGGTGAGTGTCTGCTTGATCGAACATTTAGTCTTAGCCCTATGCGTGTGACACTACTCCTTCTCTTCCTTCTTCAGGACCTGAAACCTGGCGATGTTAGTGGCAAGCGCAATCTATGGGAAAATAAAAGCTCCTCTGCTACAAAGGTAACCTGCTCCATAACTGCAGCATCAATTATGTTTTTCTTTTGGACTCCAGACTCTTTATAACCCCCAGGGAGGAGTTTTAATGCGTTTCTTCAAGCTAAAAACAGCTAGTGTGTTTTTATAACCCTTTTGTCATCTTAAAAAAATCATCACATCAGTTGATATAATCCTCAGTATTTCAAGATAAAGAACGATAAGAAGTGATTGGTGCCAGCTAGCTGAACAGTAACACTGTGTGTTTTTGTTTAAAGACTTCTTCCTGCTAGTTGTCTTCAGATTTGGCTCCTTGAGGAGGTAAATGTTACTTTATCATAAAAAGGATGCACAGCTGATACTGTTCACATAATCACAAAACAAATTCACTCACTGTATGGTTTAATGCCTTTGACTGTTATCTTCTTGCTGTCTCTCTTTGTGAGTGTGTGACTCTTGCTCTTCTCTATCTTGCTGACTGGTATGGAAAAGGGGGGTTTATGGAATGCTAGATGTTGCTAGTCACTTTTAAGGGCTGCAAGCACTTTCTAAAGCCTCCTGATTGTTTAATGTGTCATGCAGGGCTTAATTTGAGTAATGTACAATCTCCACAAGTGCTTGCTCTACTTTCTTTCTGTGTTCTGTCTCACGTGTATATACACATACACACACTTGTACATATAATAAGCAGGTTACCAATGTTACCTTCTATTTTAACACAACCCTTTGTAGTTGCTTTTGGCTCCTACGCTAACAGACACACACATATTCACACATATCCTGGACAGCTGCCAATATAGCAGATAGCATCAGGCTCTGGCCTGTATGCTAAAGCTGTAAAGGCATGCCCTAGCCTTGACTTTCCTGCATGAAGCCACATATTTGTAGAGGGATGATGTTCCACAGATAAAGCAACACAGCCGATCTATTTATTTTGAAACTCTATCTTTGACCATATCTAAGCTGAGCATGGTGCGAGGCAGCACGGGCATGTAGTGGCCATGCTGGCCAAGGCTGAAGTTAGCTACACTCTGCAAATTGTAGCCTGAATTTAATCCTAAAGGATAATGAAGGGAAAGCTGTGTTAATGACCCCACTGATGGGAAGCAACTTTTGGTTACAGCCTTAACTCAAATTCAGTATTTCAATGCACCAGCCATGATTGGCTAGCAGATGGAGGCTGGACTTCCGCCTGCCTTACACCCTACAATACAACATGTTTTGGACTATATACTGCAGTTTTTATAAGCACACCTCTTCCTCACTCTGTAGAAAGAGGGTGGTCCGGTGAGACACCGAACACATTCAGTCCGAGAAATGGGGATACAGCTGTAACTTAAACTTCTCTTTCAAGCATTAGTTTTGGTGTCTCACTTTGGGATATTGTGACCCCCATATTGCCAAGCTTATCTTGATGACTGATGCTAAATCTAAAGGACTTGTTTATTTGTGGATTTACCTCAATAAGGTTTGTTGTGATGACCAACTTGCATCAGTCCATTTATCCTCAATATTCCAAGAAAGCCGAATGTCTGTAAATGTCTCTTTAGTGCCAGCAATAAAGCTGTTTATAATGAACACACATCTGAGGTCTGCCTTATCCAGGGTTTCAAAGGGAGAATGAGATAATGAGTACCATAGCTGCATACCACAAACCAGTCAAGCTATGTTTATAAACAAGACAGAAGAGGTGTGCCACATTCATGGAAAAATAGATGTGTCTGGGTGTTTCCCAACAGTCCTGTTTCCAAAACCTGCATGACAAGCTGAAATGGCAGTAAGGGATACTTTAATGGTAGAGAAGGCTTTACCCAAGTCTAACTGTTCCTTTAAAAATGATCAAATAGATGATACTCTAGTTTTTGTGTAGAGTTGCAGTATTGTTTTTGGGTAGCCTTGCTGTGGACAAATTTATCCTCACAGTATCCTAGCCCTATCAGGATAGGAACAAGCCCTCCAACCCTGCCTTACACTCTTACTAGAGCTGGGTCAGATAGGTCCAACGGAGGAAAAATGTTCAATAGTGCATCAACCCCCTGACTATGCCTATAGTCAACCCCCTGACTATAATACCGATAATTCAGGAAATAGAAGGAATGGCAGTGTGAATACTTTACCTTTTTTGAAGAGATCCATCTCTCCTTATCTGTTAATTTGCTCAAAGAGCTGTCACATCATTGTGTACATTCCAGTCTCCCTAATCTGGCATATATCAACTTGCCAGGTACATGAGTGGCTGTCCATGACATGAAGCGAGAACTGCTACAAAGGTTCAATCCATGTGCCAGCACTTGCAGATCGCAGGAGTGTATGTCCCCCTTTTTATTGATATAGCTGACCACTGTAGTGCTATCCATCCTGACTGAAATAAGATTTCATGAACCCATGGCTGAAAACACTCCATTTACAGACATCCTAGGGGATGGCTATCAATGTGATTCCTTCAGACCCAGAAATCTGTGAGAGGGATCCATTCAGGTTGATTAACATAAAACGATTGCTTGGACACTCAAAGCATATCACAGATGCCTAGGTCAACAATCGCAGCTTGTATTTTCCTACATCCAGTGCATGCAGATCTAATATTGGTCATAGACCCCCTTCATTCTTTGCAGTCTGAAAATCCTCAAGTAAAATCCATGTCAGCTCTCCTAATCTTTCTTATGGGTCTCTGTTTAAAGCGATCACATTTATTGAAATTGAGCACTGGGAATCTACTTAATTTGAAGAGTTTTGTCTGTCTGCCTCCTCATGTGAAGTGTAGGTGCCATTGCTTCCTCAGTACAGTTTGTAGAGTATGTAGCATGGCTGGACTCGCTGCCCTAATACACCAAAGTATGCCAAGATACAGTAGATTGCCTACTTTTTTGGCATCACTGACTTCCTTTATATGGACAGCAGTAATCTAATTATTGACCTTACTCTGATTAAGATAATAATGTGATTAAGGTGTTTACATGAGTCGCTTTTAGAATACTCCTTCCATGTACCTGTTTTACATGTTAGAGATCATAATTAGATTAACGAATCAACATAAAGTTTGTCTTCGTTATGGTACCGTATACAGTTTCTGGTGTTTTTATTAAATTTTTTTACAAACGCTTTAAGTGCAGTCAATTATTTGTCATGCTATACGTGCAAATAGACAACTGCTTGAAGCCGTATAGACAACTGCTTGAAGCCGTATAGACAACTGCTTGAAGCCGTGGGATGCGTCCCAAACCGCGTACTAAACGTCTGTATAGTAGTCGAGATACATGTATTTCTCCTACTACAGGCCTATAGTAAGAATGTATGCGGTTTGGGACACAGCCGAACTCTCTTGTTCGCCGTAAAATGTTGAGCACTGCCGTGTGTGATCGTGTCCTGTCACAAAATGCAGTGAAAACTCTCACACGACGTTCATAATGTGATTAAGATGTTTACATATCTGTAATACATGTCAATCATGCAACTAAAACAGGAGTACTCCACATGTTTTAATTCGTTTAGTGTTTACTTCGAGTAGGACCTTAATCAGATTAAGCTAAGTAAAAATTGCTGTTTACATGGTAGTTTCTTAATCACAGTATTGTCTTAATCAGCTTAATAGTGTATTATTGTTGTCCATATAAATGCACGTATTGTCAACTGGTTATAAATATCAACAACCCTTTGAAAACCAAATTAATCTCATTGTCGTGAATCATACATATGGAATTAATCCGGATGATAAGTCTGTGATTAGCAGTTCTAGGATTATGAACAGTAATATGTGTCCAACTAATTCTTGGTTGTGTTTATGGGCAGACCCGAAAAAAAAATGTGTGAATGGGTCTATGGGCTTCTACAGATTTTAATGCAATTAGATTTTACCTCCAAGCAGCTAAATGAGTAATGAGTAACAAGGGAGATTTAAATGCATTAACACCTGACACTCACAGTACTCACAGAAATGCATTATAGTATATAGTATGTGTGTATAATATACATTATAGTATACTATGCGACTATGGTAAAGGAAGTGTGTGTGTGTGTGTGTGTGTGTGTGTGTGTGTGTGTGTGTGTGTGTATATATATAATATACAGTGCCTTGCAAAAGTATTCGGCCCGCTTTAACTGTTCGAACTTTTGCCACATTTCAGGCCTCAAACATAAAGATATAAAACTGTAATTTTTTGTGAAGAATCAACAACAGGTGGGACACAATCATGAAGTGGAACCAAATTTATTGGATATTTCAAACTTTTTCAACA
>JAFFST010047169.1:49504-76503 GCA_022414735.1 Noturus placidus | reverse complement strand
CTGTTGTTGATTCTTCACAAAAAATTACAGTTTTATATCTTTATGTTTGAGGCCTGAAATGTGGCAAAAGGTCGAACAGTTCAAGGGGGCCGAATACTTTCGCAAGGCACTGTATATGTATATATGTATGTGTATGTATGTATGTGTGTATATATATATATATATATATATATATATCTGTCCCTCTTTCTCTCTTTATCTGTCTTTCTCACTATCACTCACTTTCTACTTCACCCAGGTGACAAGCGGAGGAGAGAGCAAATCTGTTGCCAATGGTAAGAAAATTTGATAGCCACAGTGGGTCCATGTTATAATCTGCATTACGAACTTCGTGCGTTCTTGGCAGGGCATGATTACACACACTTTCATACACTACAGACAATTTAAAAATTCCACTCAGCCTTCAACACATGTCTTTGGACTGGGGAGGAAACCGGAGTACCGTGAGGAAACCCCCAAAGCACAAGGACAACATGCAAACTCTGCACACACATGGCAGAGGCGGGAATCGAACCCCTAACCCCAGAGGTACGAGGCAAACCCACTAAACTACCATCAAAATTATTGTCACCTACCAGTGTGTTTTTGGTAGATGCGAGGAAACCGAAGATACCCAGAATAATTCCTTTATAGGTAGTAATAGGTTAGAACTTAAGTTTAAAAGTTTAACTACAAGCGGTGTCTTGTGCCTTATATACAAGGAAAGATCTCACCCACATCCCACAGTTCCATGCCCGCACCTTGGCCTGTAGATCCAGGCCAACTATAAATCACCATTCGTTCATGGCTCCTGCGTTTTAACATGCCTCTGTAGCATAGTGTTCTATTTTGATAACACACCTTTTGTTCCATTATGGGAGGACAATGTGGCCTTCGGACATGCCGGACATGGAGAGATAATGTGCAATGTGTCCGCTGTACACCCCCCCACACACACACGCACACACCACGGTCGTCTTGTCCCCAGCTGCCTCAGCCTGCATTCTAGACTTGGACAGGACAAGCAGCTGCCTGTTTGTCACATTATTGAGTGGAGTGACAAAAGATTAGCAGGCTAAAGTGTCACACGGGCAAGTATAGGGGAGCAGCTGTTCTGCTTCTGAATAGGCACATGCAGTGACTAATGAGGCAAGAAAACACCTTTAAGTATGAGCCCAGACTTTTTTAAGGAGTAAAGGGCAATTGACAGTCAATTATTTAAATGACTGAAAAACATTCAGAGAATTTGATCATTTACAGTAACTTACTATCCTTGTGAGGAACTTCCATTAACACAATTATTAAAGCAGCTAATTAACCTTATGGCTCTTTTAGGTTTTTTTTTATTATAGCTGCAGGTTTTGTACAGAATAAGTTCTGTTTTCCTTGGACCAGTGAAATCTTCCATCCATCCATCTTCAACCGCTTACTCCTTCTCAGGGTCACGGGGAACCTGGAGCCTATCCCAGGAGGCATTGGACAGGGTGCCAGTCCATCGCAGGGCACAATCACATACACCCTCAGACACACACACATTCATACACTTTAGACACGCCAATCAGCCTAACATGCATATCTTTGGACTGGGGGAGGAAACCGGAGTACCCGGAGGAAACCCCCGACACACGGGGAGACACACATGGCCTCCGCACACACATGGCCCTGGCGGGACTCGAACCCCGGACCCTGGAGGTGTGAGGTGGACGTGCTAACCACTAAGCCACTGTGCGCCCTGTGAAATGTTCCAACAAGATTAAAAAACTGTCAGATATCCCTACCCTTATGTGGATATTTGCTCCCCACCACAATATAAAACAACATGGGCACAGTCATACAGTATGTAAATAAAAAAAGCTTATTAATTAACATGCTTGCATAAGAAAACTATACTATGAATATATACATACTATGAATTTATATTACATTGTGGTATTTGATACTTGTTTTTCTGATTGTCTGAGTGTAAACTAACTGTTTTATGTCTCATCAGGAATGGGTCACTAACCTTTCCAAGAAGCCGCAGCACCAGGGACCAAGTGAAAGCACCATATTCCTGTCACATGCATGTACTCATACCAAAAATATCAAAAATAATCTTTTGTTTTCTTTGGCTCCAGACCGCATGGTCCTGAGTAGTACAGAGTAGTGTTTCAAACGAAGCCGCTTTTATAGTGTGAAATGTGGACATTTAGATCAACTGAAAATACTGACCAGTTCAAAAATGACCCATTTCCTTTAGCTGGATTAGACATATTTAAATACAGTGCGTAATTTCACTCATAATTTTAAACAGTTTATAATGTGTTGCTTTTTTAGAATCTCTTCTCTGCTAGTCACCCTTCACACCTTTTAATTTATAATTAAAGCAAAGCTTGACATATTCATATTTTATTCATGTTCACCAGTCCAGGGCAAAATATGGGCACCCATAGAGTAGTGTATTTTTTACTTTTTTTTTTGTCAAAGTGACACTTTTTTAATAGTGAAACTATGGTCTTAATAATATATGTTAGCACATAGTGTATGTTTTGTAATTAACTATATATTTTGTATGTTTCCACTTTATATAAACTGACATTCTTGCTTCTGCTCTCAATATTAAGTGCGGATTACAGCCATTATAGACATTCATGATTATTATTACAGTATCTTCTTTTCTTCATTTTTGTTTCAAGTGCTTTTTAGTCAGTATATTCAACATGATGTATCACATTTCAAGTAGACATAAACGCTTTGCTCTGCACTGAATAAAGGGAACATAAAATGAAAAAAAAGACTTTCACAAACATTTCTCTGCATATAATACTTGCTTGAGTTGCCATTATCATTTCGAAAGTGTGTTCAGTATGTAAAAGGACAGATGGCTTTAAGCCATTACTGTGGACCAATTAATGTTGTCTGTTTGTTCTTTTTTTTTTTCATTCACCCTTCAGCACTTCATTTAGAGTAGAACCCTGGATATTGTCAACAGTATAATTGGACTGTAGTGTGTGCTGGTGGACAGACAGTCAGTGGCTTTTTGAATCAGCAGTTTTCACTGGTTAATGTTTATGTGACTGATGGTAGATTGTGGCTTGTGTTGTGTTGTTGGGGTTAGTTTCCCCAATTAAGTATTTTGGTTCATGTTTTAAAATGTGAAAACGTCTGAGTTTTGGTCTTTGACAATCAATTAAGAGACAAAGTTGTACTCTGTATATTTTCCATAATGAACCTTGACTGTATTGGGGTAATTCTCTGCAAATCATGCCAATTTTAATTATTTACCTTTTAACACTCTGACCATTTATTGTAACCAAGTTTCCCACAGGACATCTTTTAAGTATTGTATCATTCTCTCAAAACAGCAATAAAGATATCAATGTTAAAAAAAAAAACTTGTATCTTTTTATTGCAAAGTTTTACATTCAGCACTGTCTGCTAGAATTTACTGCAATATAATTTCAGCAGTGCTTCTTCCTAAAATCCTTTTGTGTGTGTGTGTGTGTGTGTGTGTGTGTGTGAAGCTGACCACAAATATGACGCCATGCTAAACTTGTATCACCTTTTGATCATCACATGTACCACTCCCCCAAACCCTAACAATAGACCCAGTGTCATCGTCCAATCAGACAGCAGCACGGAGGTTCCATAGACACACAGGTCTGTATTAGGTGAGTGGAGTTAGAGTTTGCTGGATACTGTGTCCTGGACCCTTGAGAATAAGATCCTCAGTGCCATTGTGGACGTCTCAGGTAAGAGGCAGGAAGATGTCCTTCTTTTCATTATCATGTAGAATGCCAGACTGGTGTAAAGTGTGTCTCAGAGTAACTGATACTCACTTAAACAGGGCTTCAGCTGCATGGTTATTGGCATGCATTCAAGAGTTGTTATGTAACACCTCCAAAAAGCTTTGCAAAAATGGTGATAGCCAAGCCAGAGGTTTAGCTCTGTATTGCAGCCCAACTCAAGCAGCCAGCCTGGCTTTGTGCTGATCTCTGACGGGACCAGCATGCTTTGGGGTTTTCACTTAATGCTGTTTAATGCAGGAATTGTCTACACCATTCCTACTACTAGCAGTCCTGTGATATTCCAGTCTTTCCACCATGAGAGAAGTGGCTTAGTAAAGTATAACTTTTCTAATACCTCTGAGAGATGGTTAATCTACCGCAAAGACGGGCTGGATTATGACTGAGTTAATCTGATGTAGCATGATTAGACTTGCGTTCAATTTTAAATAGCGTTCAACTCATTACAATATTTATTGGCTTTCAAGTACATGTTTCAGTTGATCCTTTCTTCAGGGTCACGTGGAAACCTGGAGCCTATCCCAGGGAGCATCGGGCACAATGCGGGGTACAATCCTGTCCAGGGTGTACACCGCCTTGTGCCCGAGGCTCCCTGGGATAGGCTCCAGGTTCCCAGTGACCCTGAAAAGGATAAGCGGTATAGAAGATGGATGGATGGATAGATGGTTTTAGTTGATCTCATTACAGTGCAAATGAGAGCACAGATATGCATCCAAAGGACTTTAACACAATATATTAAGGCACCATGATCATGAATCACATGAGTCTAACATAACTAACAATAACTAGAGAATAATGATCAGTTCATTAGTGGTTAGGTATAAAACCAATGGTAAATATAGATACACTGGAAAGACAGTTGGGCGGTGTGTGTGTGTGTGTGTGTGTGTGTGTGTGTGTGTGTTTGTGTGTGTTACACTGATCTGACCAAACAGTGTGTGTTTCAAAAATAGCCTACAAGGACACTCTCGATTTACTGTGCAAATGAGTGGGAGGCTTGGATGAGATCAGCCAAGTTCATTGTTTCCAAGAGTAAATAGCACCTGTTCCAATCCATAGTTTATTATTCTCAAAAATAACCGCTTCTCATTTACCCCTACAATACCTGCCCCATACTTTTTTATGACCTGCTGATTTACTTCCTGAGTTACTGCCATATAAATGTTGTATGCCATGTCAGTTTTTAGACTAGCATACTTTCCTATTTGAGGGATTGTTAAATCTAAGAATGATAAATTAATGAAGGTAATCTAATAATACTTTTTGAGAAACAGTAATTTTATTCAAGTCATGTCCACAGGAAGTAGTTCAACGGTCAGTGATGTTGTTTCCTGAACAAATCTGAACAAACCTTTCAATGAATAGTACTTTGTATTATTTCAAAGATAAGCAAAGGTTTACCAAAAAGATGACCTGATTGTCTATAAAATAGACACAAAAATGATTTAAATGTGATTTGTTTTCCCTCAAAGGATGGTAAAGAAATAAAATATTTTAAAGGATCTTGTAACTGATTTGTCTTTTATTGCACTCAGGAACTGTGTAGGCATGGCAGATACTGAGGAAGTGGTGGAGGAGGAAGTACAGTAAGTATCATCATACTGCTCCATTATGTTTATCATTTTATTCCTCTCAATAATATATTTTTTCTCACCTTACTTCTCCCTCTGTGTATCTGTTGTGCTCTGATTCCATAGGGAAGAAGGTAAGGTTGCTGGAAAGTCTACTTTTGAAATCGTCTCTGTTTGATTTCTTGCTTATTAATGAACTATTATTTGTTTATTAATTAATATTCCTGTATGAAAGGGGAATTGGTGGATTCAACGGTTAAGCTTGATGTGGCTTTAGATTTTCCTCTGAAATCATAAGATATAGTATGTATAGAAAAAAAATTATAGTTCTTAGGTTTGTAAATGAATTCTACCTAAAACTATCTCTCATTAAAAAAACTCTACTGTAGGCCTTTACATCGAATATTCAATTGGAAGAACCCCAATTCTGGAAACTTTGGGACAGTATGGTGAATGCTAATAAAAACTAAGAAGAGTGATTTGTAAATGTACTTTGACTTTGATTTAAACAAAAAAAAAATTATATAGACAAGGTATTTGATGTTTTACCTATTCAACGGCATAATTTTTTGAAGATAAATGTTTATCTTGAAATTGATGCATGAAACACCTTCCAAAAAAGTTGGGACAGGGGCAATTTAGGACTAATAGCGACAAGTTGAAATAAGGTGATGTGAAACTGTTGAGGTAGTTGTCTAATCATAGTATAGAAGGAGCCTCCAGAAATGGCCTAGTCTTTCAAGAGCAAGGATTGGTCGAGGCTCACCAATCTGCCAACAGATGCGTCAGTGAATAATAAACACTTTGAGAAGAACATTCCCCAAAAACAAATCGTTAGATTCTGAGCATGTCACTTTCTACAGTGCACAATATAATTAAAAGATTCAATTCAAGGAATCTGGTAAAATCTTGAAAACCACTTCTGAATACGCGTGATCTCCGATCCCTCAGACATTTCTGTCTTAAAAACCATTATGAGTCTGTAATGGATATTGTGACATGGGCTCGGTAATACTTTGGTAAACCTTTGTCAGCGGCACCATTCACCACTGCATCCACAGATGCAAGTTAAGGCTTTACTATGCAAAACAGAAGCCATACATCAACACTGTCCATAAGCACCATCGACTTCTCTGGGCTCGGTCTCATCTGAGATGGACAGAAGCACAGTGGAATCGTGTTTTATGGTCTGACGAGTCAACATTTCAAATAGATTTTGTACAAATCAGTCGCCATGTTCTGTGGGCAAAAGAGGAAAAGGACCAGCTGTTATCAGCATCAGGTCCAAAAGCCAGCGTCTGTCTTGGTATGGGGGTGTTTCAGTGCCCATGGCATGGGTAACTTGCACATTTGTGAGGGCATCATTAATGCAGAAAGATATGTACACATTTTGGAGCAACATATGCTGCCATCCAGAGCAGGACAACACCAATCCACATTCTGCTCGGATTACAAATGCATGGTTGCATAAGCAGAGAGCGCAGGTGCTAGCATGGCCTGCCTGCAGTCCTGACCTGTCTCCGATATAGAATGTGTGGTGCAATATGAAGGGTAAAATAAGGCAACAAAGGACTCATACAGTTGCGCAACTGAAGAAATGCATAATGAATGAATGGGGGTAAAATTCCGCATGCTAAACTTAACCAACTGGTGTCTTCAACGTCCAAACGCTTAATAATAAATATGTTACACAGTGTTAAACAGTCGACTGTCCCAACTTTTTTTTTAAGTGTATTGCAGTCATCAGATTTGAAATGAGTGTTGATTTTTCAAAAATAAATTAAATAATGTGTTAATAATGTGCTTTCAATATAATACAGGGTGAATTGAATTTTCAAATGACAAATTAAAAAAAAAATAGTTTTTGCATTTTCCATACTGTCCCAACTTTTTATTAATTGGGGTTGTACATGCCTCAGGTGTTGACACTGTTTGTAGGACTACCTGATGGATAAAATATAAAACTTTTCTAACTAGGCTAGTTTGTTGTCGCTGGCCAAGGTATGGCACAACTAAGCTTTAGCAGCTACAGCGCCATGCAAAGTGCATTATTTTCCTTATGCTCTGCTAATATCATGTTCATGTAAACTGGAACTCATATAGACATTTACACACCTTGTTTTCCTGCTCAACATGAGAGGGTGTTACTGTTTCAGTTTCAAAAAATGTTTAAAACATTCATTTTTCCCTCACACTGACTGTGTGAGATAGCATTTAGCAGAATTGAGATCTGTCAGCCAATAAGATACAAGTGTTTCCAGGTACTTTCCTGTAAACCCTGTCTGATTGGTCTCTCCTCCATTCACTGACAATATAAAATTACAACACCGCCGTCTTCTTTTACTGATGTTCAGTTACGTCGTGACAAACTGCTCCAAATGGAGAATTATTTGGGGCTTAAGAAAAAATCTTCAGGGCTACAGCCCCCAATGCCCAGGCCCACATGATTTATTTTATAAATACATTTTACAAAATATTGTATTCTTAACAATAAATTTATAATGTACATAATGTAATTTTATTGACATGTTAAAAATTATTTAAAAAATTAACTGTTATAAATTATATTGACTTAAAATGGAATGTGTTACATTGCTGCGTTATCAGAAAAAGTCATTAGAATACATTAAATACCCAACTCTGGTATTATGTTTCTAGGTTAATACAGTACATGTCTGGTAATAAAGAAGCATTTGTGACATATACTGAATGACTGCCAGTTTCCTTTATTCATTTACAGGAAAGCAAATAAAATTGTCACATTATAAGACGAAATGCAATAAAAAAAATTATTCAAGATATGATCTCTGTTTGTGGATCTCAATGTTCTGACAAAGGTGATAAGTGTATGTGCTTCGTAGTTCAGCTATACATAATCATACAATTTAATATAACCATTTATCTCAGCACAACAGCTTAACAATGCCGTAGAGTGTGAAAGAAACTTCATTTGGACCATTCTGGAGCTGAATGGATTTTTCAGATTTTTTTCTATTTATTTATCTACTAATCCCAATTATGTCCACTCAGTTGAGGAGGAAATCGTTGACGAAGGTAAAGCTTTGGTTCTATATTTACTTGCTTTGAACTGCATGCTTGTGTCCATGCATTTAACACCAGTGGGTTCTTCATCCTTTATAGAGTGTTCAGGTAACATTGGTATGGTACCCTCACTTTGTGCTTTGTTGAACACACACAAAATCCTTCCCAATCTTGTCCCTGTCATCGTACCTGTTTCAGCTCACGCTGTATACTGGCACCTGTCCAGTTTACTAATGGTCACACTTTAATCCAATATTTTGATGTGTCATTTCATATGGAATAACACTGCACAATCAATCTGTAGTGATATTGCATGATGTGCACTATGACACACACACACACACACACACACACATATTTATTATTATTATTATTATGCTTAATATTGTGCTTAAGTTTTAAATGTTCACATACTGGAGTCTTATCAATCTTGTTTTCTTATGATAGTGCCTCCCCCTGAAGTGGAAGGTAAAGCATATGTTTTAAACATTTTTATATGCATATAGCTTATATTTGGATGTTTATATTTGCACTCATTCATTTATACAGTCAGTGGATCAAAGGCACTCACTGTTTACAATAACTTTTTTTGTATTCATTGTATCCACTTTCAACTTTTCATGTTCTTGTAATAGCACCTTCGCAAGAAATTGAAGGTAACTTTGCATGACTTAGACATTATTGTGATTAAAAATGTTCACTGCATGCTTAGATATAACATTTACAAGTATTTAAATGTTGTTAGATGTCTGTTGAAGTAACATGTTAAATTACAATTTCTCTTTAGAGTTTACACTTAATTCCTAAAACTTCATCCTCTAAGTTCACATATTTTTTTATATTTTCAAATCAGAACCAGAAGCTGAAGAAGAAGGTAACAGCACAATTTTGCACTCGCCTTCTATTCAGAGTTTCATTAAACAGCCGTCATGACACTGATAATGTTTTTCTATCCTTCATCCATAGAAGTGTATAGTGCATTACATTGTGCAATAAACTCTCCAAAATGACATTTTCAAGTCTTATACGCATTTTTCATGTTTTCATATCAGAACCAGAAGCTGAAATAGAAGGTAACAGCACAATTTTCTACTCATCTCGAAACACTAGAATTCTGAAGAATTCACTAGTAATTTAAAGATAAATAGCAACTTTATATTTCTCAAATACTTTTCACACATACAATTAACATATTCATATTATATAGAACTTTATTATATCGTCTATCCTGCTGCTTATTCTCGAATGACTATAATTTCTATCCATATAAATTGCTGACACCACACAAACAAGCACACTTAGAACATGTTTCATTTTTGGTAGATGTAGATGTAGATGTTATATAATGTATGCTGACTGGATCACTCAGGCATGCTGGGCTCTTGCATGTAGGTCAAGGATGCACAACAAATGTTTTGGCAGATATTTTGCATCCCATACTGCACAGTGTTTATTAGTGTATATTACCTGTAAGAACATCGCCAGTCAGAACATTGGGTTGTCACTCTTTCCAAAAATAACACTCTACAGATTTGGGGAAATTGTGAAATTGGTTTCTTTTATTTGTAACAAGATTTTGTAAATTTGTGAAATGCACATGTCTAAATGAATATTTTTTTATTGTGAACATTAGCCCCAGCTGAGGAGGAGGCTGCAGGTAATTCAGGTTTTTTCCACCCTTTATTAGGTCTTGCTTTTTACAGATATAGCACAACATTATCTAACAGCTCAAGGTTGAGCGTAACATTTTCATGTTTCACTTCACCAGCCAACAATTTATTTTTATGTTTATCATCGAATTAAAACTTAAAATATTTTGATATGATGACTTTCTTAAAGTAAAATGATGCCCATAAGCAGTGGCTAATGAACACAACTTCTATTCAGCTTACAATTGCAGTATTAATCAGTGAAGTGTATACAGTATTCTTGTCAATTCCAGTGCTAATGTTAATACTAATGCTAGTGTCATTGCTTGTTTTAGATGAGATGAAACCAAAGCCAAAGTAAGACTTTTTTTTTAATTATTTCAAATTTTGACATATTCAGTTATATATACAGTCCACAGTAATTAAAAGTGAAAAAAAAATCTTTTTTTTAGGATGTTCATGCAAAATATTGCAGCTCCAAAGATTCCAGAGGGAGACAAAGTCGACTTTGATGTAAGTTTTTTTTTTAATAATAACAATTTTTATTGATTCTCATACACTTTTTACAACAAAGTATATCAATACAGAATCAACATTTTTTTACCCCGATAACAGCCCCTCCCACCCACCCAGAAAAGTTTACATTTGATTAATTTACTTATGATTCATGTACATGTGATTTAATTACATATGATTCATTTTCATAAATCCATACAGAATCAAACTTTTAACCCCAGTTACCCCAGTAATTTTACATGTGGTTCATTTACACATGATTAATTTTCACCCCACCCCACCTTGGCAAATGATGGCTACACTAACTATTACTGGTTGTATAAATACTATAAAACCCAACAACAGGCATAAGACTCAAGGGCAATATAACCTATGATCTTTAATACATCGGTGAGTCTCCTGTAAAAATACTATATCGGAGCGTTTCAATTTTCAAATATATAAAATATATAAAAACCTTAGATCTCTTAACAGGATTACCCATACCTATGACGTTCCAACTAATAAATTTTAAAAGGCGTGCCTGTCCTAGCCGTGCTGGGATCAATATTACTACTAACTATCTAATAAAGTAAAACATAGGGATATAAATAGTCAATTAGAGCCGGAGTGATTTCCCTCCCCCCAACCATCCCCCAAACCCAGACACCCAAAGTCTCCATAACCCAAAGGAGACAGTAGTGTATCCCTCTATAACCAAAGGTTCTCCACAATGTGAAATACAGTACAATGAGACAACCACTCGGAAAGAACGCTGAACTAACCAGCCCTTACCAAAACAAAAGATTTCAGTAAGAGAAATCCCCTACTGACTTAAAATCTGATAAACAGTCTGCGCACAATAACAGATGTAATGTCCTTAACTTTAAAAAAAAAAAAAAAAAAACACGCCGCTTTGCAAGTGATACAGTTCATCCTCATATCAAGAGTTTAACATATTCTCCTGCTTCCTCCCCTGAAATAAAGTCCTTCTAGACACCGTTATGTATAATGCGAAGCCGAGCTGGGTGAAGTATTCCATACCGAGCGCCCTCTACATCACGAAGTTGACGCCGAACCTCATTAAAAACAGCTCGAGCCCGAGGTATCTTAGGTGTATAATCAGGGAAAACAGAAATAATCTAATTCCTCACTTTAATCCGTTGGAGCTCTCTGCACGGCGTAAAATATCAACACATTCACTGTGATAGTGGAATCTGCACACAATAGCTCGTGGTCGTTCATCAGGCTTGGGCTACGGCTGAAGGGTCCGGTGGGACCGGTCCAAAACCAGCTCCTTCTCCAGACCAAACGCCTCTTTTAACAAGGCAGCTACAGCAGCAGTTGTACATGTATCAGAACCTTCTTGAACTCCCATTATTCAAACGTTATTGCGCCGCGACCTTGTCTCCAAATCCTCACATTTATTCTTTAATTGAGTCACGGTCTCAGTGAGAGACTCGATGGTAGATTTCATATGTGCTATGTCATGTGTAAGTGCGTGCTCCATTTCACCAACCGTAGTTTTCAGCACTGATATTGCAGCCTCAGTAGTAACTTTTCACAGCATGCAGGTCAAGCTGGATAGCTGACAGCGCTTCCGTAAGAATCCCCTGGAGCTCCGTATTAAAAATATCAGCGATATCCTTCCTCAATGAAGCCAGCAGCTCAAGCTTGAGTGCGGCGAGATCAAAGTCACGGCTCGGCAACGCGGATTCAGGGGGAGAGGAGGACACGCTCAAGGCGCACGCACTTGTCCTCAGTCGTGTTTGAATGTCACCTTGGGTTTTCGTATTCTTTCCAGGCATTTTAACCTGCCAAAAATTTCAAACTATAAGCAAAGATAAGGAGTGAAATAAGTTAAAGTATATTGTATGACCAAAAAGCGCAAATTAATTTAAATTTTAATCGAGATCTGCAGGAGCCACCAGCTTCACGTCCAACTCCATTCAAACCCGAATTCGAACCCCCACGTTGATGTAAGTTTAATAAACTTTAATAATACAAAATAGCCGATAGATAGTTTCAAAAGTGTGTCTATAGTGTACAGTGTATCTATTGAAAAATCATTATCTATATGTACAGTTGTTCACTGACATGAGTCGAACCCGATGTGATCATCTGCTGTTGTAGCCCATCAATTCAATGTGTTTTGTGCTCTGAGATGCCATTCTGCTCACCATGATTATAAAGAGTGCTTATATCCAGTAGCCAATAACTCTAAAAGAGTTTGTTGTTGTTGTTTGTTTTTTTTAAAGAACCATTTGCCCTAACTTATGGGTTCTCAATTTTTGTAGCCAGGGAATGTAAAATAAATCCCACAGATCTGTTCACTATATATTTATTTTATGAACATCATTTAAATATCCAGTACAATAATATTTTGTATATTTATTAGACCCATAGAGCTTTTAATTCCCGAACTTTCCACCAGCAGAGAATATTAGGTCTACGGTGAGGTTTGGATTAAATCCAAAACCTCCATGACATTGAGATTGATCCATAACAATGCGATAATATGATAATGATAGGGTGCTGTAGCTAGATTTAAAAAATCACAGACACTCCCTGGCTATGCTTTTCAGACCCCTGGAGATCCCTTTAAGAACCACTGCCCTAACTGGTAAAGCTTTACTTTAGATGTATAGAGGGTTAGGATATTTTATTTATCCTAGTATCTAATGTCTAATAAGTATTGTGGGGTGTGTGTGTGTGTGTGTGTGTGTGTGTGTGTGTGTGTGTGTGTGAGTGTGTTTGAGTGTGTGTGTGTGTGTGTGTGTGTGTGTGTGTGTGTGTGTGTGTGTGTGTGTGTGCGCGTGTGTGTGTGCACGTGTGGGTGGGTGGGTCTGTGGCTGGGTGTGTGTGCGTGTGTGTGTGTGTTCATGTGTGTGTGCACAACAGGACATTCACAGGAAGCGTCTGGAAAAGGATTTGTCAGAACTGCAGTCCCTGATCGAGGCTCACTTCATCCAGAGGAAGAAGGATGAGGAGGAGCTCATTGCTCTGGTTAACAGGATTGTAAGTATGCTACAAGAAGACCAATCTAGCAGGATTGTCTGGAAATGAACTGCTCACTTTAACTGGAACTGTGTGCAGGATAAGCGCCGTGCTGAGAGAGCAGAACAACAAAGGATCCGGACAGAGAAAGAAAGGGAAAGACAGGCTCGTTTGGCGGTCAGTGACACCTCTTCCAGCCAATCACGTCTCAGTTACTTTTCAGGAACTTTGTGGAGAAAAGATAGAAAGAGTTGAGCTTATGAAAGAACACATCTATTGACTATTATTTACAGGAGGAGAAGGAAAGAAGAGAGCAGGAAGAACAAAGAAAGAAGCATGATGAGGATGCCAAGAAGAAGAAGGCTCTCACCAACATGACACACCAGTATGGTGGAATACAGCAGAAGGTCAGGACTACTGAAGTAATAAAGTGATCAATTGTATGGAGATGCTTAATATGGTTAGTTATCTAGTGTTATTTTAGGGCTAAATACTGCAGGTTTAGGTAAGGTATTGCTGATTCTGTATCAGTTTCAGTTTCAGTGATTTCATCTCACATTTGTCAGAATCACTAATTTATATTTGTAGGTGTGTATTTAGGGGGGCACGGTGGCTTAGTGGTTAGCACGTTCGCCTCACACCCCCGGGGTCAGGGGCTCAAGTCCTGCCTCCGCCCTGTGCTTGCAGAGCTTGCATGTTCTCCCCATGCCTCTGGCCTTTCCTCCAGTACTCCAGTTTTCTCCCACATTCCACCTGTGGTCTGTGAATGTGTGTGTGATTGTGCCCTGCGATGGGCTTGCACCCCGTTCAGGCTGACCCCCACCTTATGCCCCATGTTCCCTGAGATAAGTTCAAGGCTCCTCACAATCCTGTGTAAAATAAGCAGTATAGAAAATGGATGGATGGCTTGTATATACTGATAGATATTGAATTATGGAGACTGAGAGAAACTGTTTGCTTGGAATAGCTAATGGATCAAAAGGTGAAATAGGAAACAAAACAATTCCTTTTTATATCAGTATATGGCTCTGTCGATTATATTTATTTTTTTTATCATGTTTCAGTACTTCGCCCTTCCAACCTCTGAACTTTTGATATTAAATTGATATCAGATCTTTCACTTTGAAGCAGCCAGCGCATCTTATTCTGACTTTTCTTCCTGACAGATGGAGGGTCGTAAAGGGGCAAAGAAACAGACTGAGAGGGAGAAGAAGAAAAAGATTCTGGCTGAAAGGCGGAAGCCACTCAACATCGACCATCTGTCTGAGGATAAATTGAAGTGAGCTTTTGCCCTCTGACTCCCTCTGGCATGTCGAGATATTCACTCAGTGGCACGTTGAGTGAATCAGGTGAATTGAAAGATCAGGTTTTGAAAATGTCCGATGTCTGAGCATCTTACCTGATTCCACAGAGAGAAGGCCAGTGAGCTGTGGCAGTGGATGATGGAGCTGGAGTCTGAGAAGTTTGACCTCAGCGAGAAACTTAAGAGACAGAAATATGATGTAAGTGTTTCAACAATTTCATATGTATTTTAGAAATTACAATTGTATAATTTGCATTATCCTGTGGTATGTTTGAATCAATTATGGTTTGAAAAGATAACAGACACAGGGTTACCAACAGTCAAATAGCTGGAGGGAAGAATCCATTTTATAACGATGTACACAGGCGACATTGGCGTGCCTGTCTAAAATTGTCACTTGCTTGCAGATGACTCTTCTCCAGTCCCGAATCAATGAGCAGCAAAAGTTGTAAGTAGGATGGTGACCTCAGTCTTGTGTAGCCTGCTGTCAGTAACTGTGGTCAGACTTCTTATCTCGGGTCTGGGGGCTCGCTCGCTTGATTGTGGCTGCAGGTGAAAGGCAGGTGTGACTGGTAGGGTTCTGTCAGGGGCGGCTTCTCGTGCACATGCGGACATCCTCGGATCCTCGGGTTGCTGCTCTCGGCGATATGTCATGTTGTCTATTTGTGCTTAGTGAGGCTTCCATATGTGTCCCTTACAGATCACTCAGCTTCTGGCTCGAGTCAAGGATCACCAGAGGTAAGTCGGCTGAACCACACTGGTGACTTTTCCCCAGTGGTCAAAGGGTTGTGGGCTGGCAGTAAGACCTAACATTTTTGTCATTCAGAAATGTGCTACTCAGTAATGGTGGTGGTAGCAGTTCAGTGGATAAGACATTAGACTTCTTATTGGAAATTTAAGAGTTCAAATCTCAGCACCACCAAGTGCCACAGCTGGGCCCTTGAGCAAGGCCTTAAACCCTCAACTGCTCATTTGTATAAAGGAGATAAATGTTAGTCTGCCAAATGCCAGAAATGTAAATGTAAATGATGCTATGTAGTGCATATGAATGCTTTCATTACAACTTTTTAATTTAATTTAGATTGACAAGTCTATTGATCATGAACACCTCAGCACTGCAAATCTATTGGCCCACACCCTCTGAGACCACTAGATGCCCAGAGGAGTGAGCTCAGAGCATGTGATCCAGCTCAATCCTCAAATCAAGCTGGCATTGAAGGGGAAAAATCTTTAGGATTTGTAAATAGAATCCTAATATGACCAGTTTAGTGGCTCCTTCACTCCCTGCATTACTATCCCTTCTAAAATATTTAGACTGGCTGACTTAGTGCATATTAAGTTGAGTAGCTCAAAAAAACACTTATGTAGATAATAGTCATTAGAAAACGTCTAGACATTTGGATTTGTTGTTTGGCCAGAGGTGAGGATCTCCAGGTGTAACGGTAAGTTTATAGTAAGCAACTAATCTACTTTTGTAAAAAAAAAAATAATAATAATAAATAAATAACAAATTGATGTTTTAGAAACAGTTCATAAAAGGACATAATGACACAGCCTTGTTGTGTTTTCTGTGTGACAAAGTGGTGTGTGTTCTGTTTTTGCATGGATAAATATTAATTTGGTTTTGGGTTTCTGGCTTGGGTGCCATCTAATCTTAAGACATGTATCTTGTATTTTACTTCCACAATTTCTAAAAATGACTCACTAGCTATAAAGACTGCTTTAAAGTTCAAATTGATTCAGTTATGTATTAGTGGTAGATAGAGGTGAATCATCTATCTAAATAGGAATGCTCCTTCTTACTGTTTCTTGTACAATACCGCACTACCTTATATTAGTGTTTTATACATTGATTTCTTTCATTTTAAGACTAATATCAAGGAGCAATCAAAATATCTGTTGAAAAATTATTAATCCATTTAAGTGTCTTTCTCAATCATTGCCAGGTGTTGCAGTAATTAGGGACATTCCCCAAACAAGATAAGTAATTACTGCTTTTATTAATTTTATTTTTTTCCCTCTTGCAGTGCTAAAGGTCGTGGCAAGGGCAAGATGGGCGGCAGGCTGAGGTAAACACCCAACCATCTGAGGTGCTCCAGGAATCCAGAAGATTAAATCCATGTCATCGAAACGCATTCAACAATCACACGGAACTATTTTATTGTTTGACAGCACATGTAGCTCATAGAAATACAGTAAAGAGATCTTTTGTTGTACTGCTTTTCTCCCTGCTTGCTTTTTTCCCCCTTATAGTGCATCTGCTATGGTTAAGCTCATGCAAAGAAATGCATCACAAACCAAGAATCCCCGATCTGCACAGGGCAGTCTTTATTATTATTATTATTATTATTATAATTATTATTATTATTATTAGTAGTAGTAGTAGTAGTAGTAGTAGTAGTAGACGTAGTCCACTGAAGCAAGGGGGAGACTTGGGCCTAAACTGTTTTTGGGAGGTGCACAAAAGCAGGCACAACATGATGTAATCACACCAGACAATGCAAGTAACAACATGGTACACTGCACATACTGCATTATACTGCTGTAGATTTCTCCTCAAAGATCAATAGTCCATTATCGGTATATCTCACTCATAACAAGAGGAGCTGCATCAATATTAACTAAACTACATTAAGCCTATAAAGTTGAGCGGATTTGAGTAATTTTCAGCATTTATTATTTGAAAATCAGACTAATTTACAACATGCTTTAGCTCCAATACATATTATTATTTACACAGCATATAGTTGCAAATAGTTCATAAAGGACTTTCTGATCAGCTCAAATATATGAGTGAGTCCACAATTAACTTTGAATTCTTAAAGTGTGCCTATTATGGTTTTTTAAATATTACCTTTCATGTAGTGTGTTATAGAGATGTATGTGAATGTAAAAAAAGTCTGCAAAGTTTAAAAAAAATCAAAGAGTTATTGACTCCCAAAAGAAGGAAGCGATTATGAACACCTGAAACAAGTCGTTAGTGATTCCAGACTTACTTCCTGTACTAACCTACGTAGGTTTGTAACAAAAAGCCGCCTCTGGTCTTCATCGGCTGCTCGGGAACAGACTGAGCTGAAACTCGTTATGGTAGAGGGCGTTTCTTTTTTGAGACATACTGACCAATCAGAGAGTATGCTCTCTGAAAGGAGGCGTTTAGAATTAATTCTTTAGATCTGATCATTTAAGGAGTTGTTTGTGACACTGGGGATAACTGCAATTTACATTATGAGCACATTAAAGTGTTTTTTGACCTTGGATGCATTTTACTTTTACTTCATTTTGTATGAGAGATTTAAAACAAAATTAGGCATGTTTCAAAACCATAATTTTTCAATATTAAATCTAATAAAATGTGCATTTTATCATTCGAAACTGTTTTAATCCATCTCAAGTGTAAAAGGTTTCCAATAATTGATGCATTTTGCTCTTAAACAGGTAACAGTTTGAGTTGAAAGTAACAGTTAAGTGAGGTTAAGTTCTTTAGCACCGAATCTACAAATACACAAAGTGTGGTTAATTAGCATCCATGCTAATGACATTACACATAAGTACAAGTGCAATCATTAACATTAATATCTATTGTTTGCATATAATCATTTACATTCAGTCTATAATTTGGGTAACAGGGTTAAACTGGCAATGTGACCTTGTCAGTCAATTTCACTAAATGTGAAATATCACTAAAAAACACAGTGGAAAAGAAAAAATGAAACGAAGAAACTTTTTATTTTCTTCTTCCCAAGATTTCCAGAAAAAATATATGGTGCAACTTTCTGCTGAACATATGTCTTGTGGAATATTCTGAATACTTCATAAGGGTGAATGTGTTCAGGTAACAAGGTTGAGTGAGTGTTGTGAGACACAAATAAAATGTACATTATTCATAACCTATAACAGATGACTCATAGGAAAAGATGATGGAAGCACAAGATGTTAATTTGATTCAGACATTAATAATAATCATTTTTTTATTAAGTATTTTAATTTAATCATATAATTAATATAATATCAGCACACCAATCGAGGAACAACCACTCATTTACTTTGTGATGGAGATGTATAGCTTATATAGAAACGCTAGTTCACTAGCTCAGTGGTTTTCAAAGTGGGGGCCGCCAGGGGGCTCCAGGGGGCCTCAACAATTTGGTGTGAAAAATAAATTCTCTCTCTCAGACAACCACACACACACACACACATACACAATTAATTCTTAATGTAATGTAATGCAAATATGTAAGATGTAATTATTAATAAAAAAGGGGGGTATATTCAGAAGTCTGTATTTTTAATGTGTTTTAAAGACATCTTGCAAAAGGGGGGCCTCGGTCAAATGTTAATGCCATTTGGGGGGCCTTGCCCTAGAAAAGTTTGGGAACAACTGCACTAGCTCATAAGCATTAGCCACTTGATAGTTTATGCAGAATGAATGGACCAAAAAACATTTGGTTCATAAACTGTATTATTATTATTATTATTATTATTATTATTATTATTATCCATCCATCTTCTGTACCACTTTATCCTTCAGGATCTTGGGGAAACTGGAGCCTATCCCATGGAGCATCGGGCACAAGGCAGGGTACACCCATATTCACACACTTTCAAATGCCAATCAGCCTACCATGCATGTCTTTGGACAGGGGAAGGAAACCAGAGTACACGGAGGAAACCCCTGCAGCATGTGGAGAACATGCAGACTCTGAACACACAGGGCCGTGGTGGGAATCGAACCCCCAACCCTGGCGGTGTGAGGCCTAAGCCTATTATTATTATTATTATTATTATTATTATTATTATTATACTGGCACCCTATCCAGGGTGTGCCCTGCCTTGTGCCCGATGCCTCCTGGGACAGGCTCCAGGCTCCCCGTGACCCTGAAAAGGAGTAAGCGGTTGAAGATGGATGGATGGATGGATTATTATTATTATTATTATTATTATTATTATTATTATTATTATTATTATTATTATTACGTTAACTCTACCGTTTTACATTAAAGCAATAGAAAACAAGTAACACCAAGCTGTAGTTAATTGAGCATATTTTTCTTTGGTTGCAGTACATTACAAAATAGTCCTCTGGGATCATTTTATTTTTATTTTTTAGGTGAATAAACGAATATACGACCTTGGATAAAAGACTGACTCCACGCTAAAATTGTGTAAACGTCGAATTCTAGCGACGTGTAATCTGATATATATCTCATATACACAAACATAACACGGAAGTGAGCACATACAGCTCGGCGAATCTGCGACACTTGAACACATCCTTCATTGACACGTCATTTAAAACTTCGAGACGGAACCGTTCACCACGAAGGCTAAGGTTGCGGATCCCTTTTCTGCAGAGAGATACCCGGGATATTTAGTTTAAAATGGGTATGTTTTTTTCCTTATAAAATGTAGTTGTAGCTAAAAAGTCTTTTTTAGCGAACATGTGTTCATTTGATCTGAAGTAGACGCCATTATTACTTGAGTTTAGCGCGGTTACTATCGGACATGCTAACAGAGCTAGCCTGGTGCGGTGGCTCTCGAAACTGCTGTTCGTTCTCACATTAGTTTAATGATGACCAGCTCAGCGTGTGTGCTAAACTGTGTTAAACCGTGTTAAACTGTGCTGAACTGTATTAAACCGTGCTGAACTGTGTTAAACCGTGTTAAACCGTGTTAAACCGTGCTGAACCGTGTTAAACCGTGTTAAACTGTGTTAAACCGTGCTGAACTGTGTTAAACTGTGTTAAACCGTGCTGAACTGTGTTAAACCGTGTTAAACTGTGCTGAACCGTGTTAAACTGTGTTAAACTGTGCTGAACCGTGTTAAACCGTGTTAAACCGTGTTGAACCGTGTTGAACCGTGTTGAACCGTGTTGAACCGTGCTGAACCGTGTTGAACTGTGCTGAACCGTGTTAAACTGTGCTGAACCGTGTTAAACCGTGTTAAACCGTGTTCAACCGTGTTCAACCGTGTTCAACCGTGTTAAACCGTGTTGAACCGTGTTGAACCGTGTTGAACCGTGCTGAACCGTGCTGAACCGTGTTGAACCGTGCTGAACCGTGTTAAACTGTGCTGAACCGTGCTGAACCGTGCTGAACCGTGTTAAACCGTGCTGAACTGTGTTAAACCGTGTTAAACCGTGCTGAACCGTGTTAAACCGTGTTAAACTGTGTTAAACTGTGTTAAACCGTGTTAAACTGTGTTAAACTGTGCTGAACCGTGTTAAACCGTGTTAAACCGTGTTGAACCGTGTTGAACCGTGTTGAACCGTGCTGAACCGTGTTAAACCGTGCTGAACCGTGTTAAACCGTGCTGAACCGTGTTAAACCGTGTTAAACCGTGTTAAACTGTGTTAAACTGTGTTAAACCGTGCTGAACTGTGTTAAACCGTGCTGAACTGTGTTAAACCGTGTTAAACCGTGCTGAACCGTGTTAAACTGTGCTGAACCGTGTTAAACTGTGCTGAACCGTGTTAAACCGTGTTAAACTGTGCTGAACCGTGTTGAACCGTGCTGAACCGTGTTAAACTGTGTTAAACTGTGCTGAACCGTGTTAAACCGTGTTGAAACGTGTTGAACCGTGTTGAACCGTGTTGAACTGTGTTAAACTGTGCTGAACCGTGTTGAACCGTGCTGAACCGTGTTGAACCGTGTTGAACCGTGTTGAACCGTGCTGAACCGTGCTGAACCGTGCTGAACCGTGCTGAACCGTGTTAAACTGTGCTGAACCGTGTTGAACTGTGCTGAACCGTGTTAAACTGTGCTGAACCGTGTTAAACTGTGCTGAACCGTGTTGAACCGTGCTGAACCGTGTTAAACCGTGCTGAACCGTGTTAAACTGTGCTGAACCGTGTTGAACCGTGTTAAACTGTGCTGAACCATGTTAAACCGTGTTGAACCGTGCTGAACCGTGCTGAACCGTGCTGAACACATGTCTTTGTGTTGGAATATAGTGCGCTAGCTAAGGTGTAGGAGCCATTATTTTCCACTCAGTACAGTCATCTGATGTGAGAACTTGTTGGTGTAGTGAGGTTAGTTAGCCCCTGGCTAATGTGTCAGTTGTTATGAGATTGAATAGTCTTCAATTCTGTGATGCGGTTTATCATGATAACATGCTGAGACGCGTGAATCAAACTTTACCCGCATTTGTGCTCGACTACATCGTGGAGTATTTTGAGTCGGTTCACTGATTCATTTCACTACGATTCCTGTTCGCCCAACTCGATTAGACTTTTATTTATATATATATATATATATATATATATATATATATATGTGTGTGTGTGTGTGTGTGTTACTTTTCTAATATGCATGTATGGTCCATTAAATAAAAGTGGGAGGAACTGACACTGACTTCAGGAGGGGGGAAATAATAATAATAATAATAATAATACACAAACTTTGAAGACAAGGAGGCAGTTGGCAGAAAGAATTGAACCTCAGGAAAACCTCAAAGCCTGTCAGTGGCTGGTATTGTTGCTAATTTCACCTTTAGCTGGGTTCACACTGTACGATTTTGGCTACGATTTGGTTGTATCGTTAGTTTGATTACATTTATTCATTTAGCAGACGCTTTTATCCAAAGCGACTTACAGATGAGTGCACACTCACCAGCAGAGCTTCCATGCAAGGTGCTAGCTTGCCTTCGGGGGCAACTTAGGGTTCGGTGTCTTGCCCAAGGACACTTTGGCGTGGGATCACCCGGGCCGGGATTCGAACCACCAACCCCACGGTTAGTGGATTAGTGGACAACCCGCTCTACCGACTGAGCCACAGCCGCCCCGTGTTCCCTGACAGCCGATTAATGGCCATTGCGAACAAAGTTTTCTTCTGATTAAATTGTGTCAGTGCCATAAGATTTGAGGCACAGTCCTGTAGTGTGGCTTCTCCTCCTCTGTACGTCTGTAATTGTGGTCCGACATTAATGACAGCTGAGATCCTACAGTGTGACATGGCTTAAGCCAGGTGAACGCTTCGATTTTTAATTGTACTTTGCGACTGTTGCTTGTCGGACTGTATGAACACCATCCCTGCTGTAAGCCATGTCAATCAGCTGTTGGGGAACACGTCAAACTAAATTAGCGATCAAAGACTACAGATTTTGGCCTAGTATTATAGACGTGTTTTAGGATTATACGATTTTTTTCTCAGACGAGGTGGACAAAGTCGTACAGTGTGAACCCGGCTTTACAGCGGGGATCAAGTTTGTACAGCCTGACAAGCAACAGTCGCAAAGGACTATTCACAATCGCACAGTATTCACCCGGCTTTAGTCAACAAGACTTCAGAAAGAGCTGTTCATGAATGAAACGGCTGTAATTATGGTTTGTCTCCATGCAGGGGGTTTCTTCTCCAGCTTGTTTTCGGGTCTCTTTGGCACAAGAGAGATGAGAATTCTTATCTTGGGTTTGGACGGTGCTGGAAAGACTACAATCCTCTACAGGCTTCAAGTTGGAGAAGTCGTCACGACCATCCCCAGTATGTTATTACAACACTGAGAACAATCAGCCATTATGAGCTGTAAATCATTAACCAGTCCAGGATATGCTCGTGTAACTTAAACTTCACCTTTCAAACACAGCTATTGGTTTCAACGTTGAAACAGTGACCTACAAGAACCTGAAGTTCCAGGTATGGGATCTCGGTGGACAGACAAGCATCAGGTAAGAAACACACGTTCAGTTTATATTATTGCTGCTGTAAGAGGTCTTTCTGCCATTCTAACAAGTTTAATATTAGAGATGTACTGATTCAGTTGAGTATTTGTAGTGTATTTGTATAATAGCCTCAGGGTGTTTTCACAGTTAAGTCGTTTTCACAGTTAGGGCGGCTGTGGCTCAGTCGGTAGAGCGGGTTGTCCACTAATCCACTAACCGTGAGGTTGGCGGTTCGAATCCCGGCCCGGGTGACTCCACATGCCGAAGTGTCCTTGGGCAAGACACTGAACCCTAAGTTGCCCCCGATGGCAAGCTAGCACCTTGCATGCAGCTCTGCTACCATTGGTGTGTGAATGTGCTCTCATTAGTAAGTCGCTTGTAAATGTAAAAATGATATTTCTGTAAAGCTGCTTTGAGACAATGTACCATTGTAAAAAAGCGCTATACAAATTGATAATTATAATTATTATTATAAGTCCTTTAAAAATAATAATAATAATTTAAACCCCTTGAAGTGGATTAAGAGCTGAACCAAGTGAAAAAATTCCCAGTTCTCTTTGCGTTCACATTGTCTCTGTCCTTTAAAGAGGACTTGGATGCTTTTTTTGGTCCACTTGAGCAGTAATGGGGTCTCAGACTGCTGTTGCTTTTTGGGTCATAATTCTCTTGTAAGTTTTTGGGTACATTTCTATATTTAAAAAAATAACAATAATTAAATACATTTTCCACTTTAACCCGGCACTGCAAGGCAGTGTGTCAGTGTGCTTATAAACCCTCGGTCTTTCAGTTTAGCTGAAAATTGAAGAAACACTTATTTTCTGTGGGTGGTTTTGCTGCCGTTTCCTCAAGTGTCCATAACATTACCATAAGTTGAAATGAACCGTACTCGCATCACCTCACAAGATGGTCTCAGTTTGTTTTGCTTTAAAAAGGTCTGAGACCATTGGGAGTGTTTGTATGGGCCAAAAATCCAGCGAGCCTTGCACAGACCCCTGAAAAGAACCAGGTGTGGAAACACCCTTAAACAGTTGATCTTGGATTTGATGTCAGTTCTTGCGCGGGTCTGGAAAAGCGTGGCTTTTAAAGGCTTTCAGTTTCACACCTGAAAAGTATATGAATGAGAAAATTCTTATTGATTTTAAATGAAATTCTGTCATCACAGGAACGTCGACCCCAAACACAAAGGTTCTGCATCAGTTGTCTTTAGACATTCCCTAGAAAATAATTCTGAAAGGATTTTTGGTTGTCCCTACCATTGAGTGTTTCCTTATCCACAAACGTCTTTCAGGTAGAAACATTTATGATTCAAACAATTCCTCTTTTACTTAAGAGTATCTTTTCATGTTTTTATTTTTATGATGGGTTTTAAATAGCAAGAAGAGTATTTTACTCTGCCAACACGTTACCTGAAATGACAGCTCTTGCGTGTGAACAAATCACACACCTGTGACTCCTCATCACTTGGCAACAATAAATTACCCAGGCAAGGCCGGTTAATGTGCGGATGACAGTAGTGTATCGGTATCAGGTATTAGCTGGTACTGTGAGCTGGAATTAAAAATGGGCTAGGTGCATTCATGCTTGCATTTGTGTTTCCAGGCCGTACTGGCGCTGCTATTATTCCAACACAGACGCTGTGATCTACGTTGTGGACAGCAGTGACCGTGACAGGATGGGCATTTCAAAGTCTGAGCTGGTGGCTATGTTGGAGGTAGATGAAATGACTGGTCATCACACTGGCTCATGTTGCCTCATTTAGATTTGACATTTGATTCGATGTTTTCTCTTCCTGTAGGAGGAAGAACTGAAGAAAGCCATCCTAGTAGTGTTTGCCAACAAACAAGATATGGAGCAAGCCATGACACCCACTGAGGTGGCCAACTCCCTGGGGTTACCTGCACTCAAAGACAGGAAGTGGCAGATCTTCAAAACATCTGCCACCAAAGGAACAGGCCTGGATGAGGCCATGGAATGGTATGAACCTCCTAAGTGGGTGTTTTTACAAAAGAACATTTTTGTGATTTGTTGAGTAGTAAAGCATTTGTTTGCATTTCTCTCTGCAGGTTGGTGGAGTCTCTGAAGAGCAGACAGTAATTGCACTTGCACCACTCCCTGTAAATACTTCTGAAAGACTTTGTGGGCCTGTTGGACCAGTGACTGCGTTCCCTTTTCCCCTTTATGTGAAGGCATTTTTCTTGTACCCTGTAAAAAGAAGCTGCAGGTTACAGAACATCTGGGCATCAGTACATCAAACTGAATTTCCACTGGCTCCCAGTTCATATGGACTTTGTACATGAGCTGTAAGCACAGCGGTCCTATAGTTGTGCCGATTTATCCATACTGATGCCAGTTAGACCTGTTCTTCCTGTAAGGCATATCCACTACATTGGAGTATCATAATCCTAGTCCATCCCTCTTTATGCTTGGTAACAGACTGTTGACAGTTGTTTATTCTTCTTTCTTCTGCAAACACTTAATCAGTTCTGCGGCTTTGGTATCTAATTACGCGTGGGTATTTTAGTGGGTTGATTATTTAAAGCTAATTGGTGTTTGTATCCAGTGGATTTGTCATTGCGTATTTATCTACAAGCATGTACATTGGATGATACTGTTGGTTGTGTTAACACTGAAATAAATCTTATAAACAATAGTTTTTTACCACACTGCAGAGGTGAAATCACAGTAGTTGTCAAGTTAAATGCTAATGATGAATCATACTAATTGTGTACACGCCTTCTTTTCCTTATTTAATACTTAGTTACCCTAAGATCTAATGTCTATCAAGTATAGTTGTGTGTTGATCCATTGAAAAGTCATGAGATACATTGGGAAGACTTCAGCCAGTCCATCTCATTTCATCGCTGGACCAAGAGGACTAATCACTGCTCATCAAATATTTCAAATTTCCCACTTGCAAAGTCACATTAAAAAGTATTTGGTGTTTAGAGGTATGCCATCTCCCATTAATCACTGAAAAATGCTTTCTTAGACCATGATAAAAATGTAAAGGCCCGTAACAAGTAAGAAACTTGGGTATTAAAATTATTTTTGAAGTAATTACAACTTGAGACATTCAAGTGTAATATATAAACCCAGAACTTGTATTTATGATCATTCTTATATCACATGAGGGTTAGGATATCAAGTATGTACATTTTTGATTAGTGTATTAAACCATATTGTTTCAATTATACAGTGGTGTGAAAAAGTGTTTGCCCCCTTCCTCATTTCCTGTTCCTTTGCATGTTTGTCACACTTAAGTGTTTCGGAACATCAAACCAATTTAAACAATAGTCAAGGACAACACAAGTAAACACAAAATGCAATTTGTAAATGAAGGTGTTTATTATTAAAGGTGAAAAAAAATCCAAACCATCATGGCCCTGTGTGAAAAAGTGATTGCCCCCCTTGTTATAACATACTATAACTGTGGTTGTCCACACCTGAGTTCAATTTCTCTAGCCACACCCAGGCCTGATTATTGCCACACCTGTTCACAATCAAGGCATCACTTAAATAGGAGC
>JAFFST010047169.1:23396-40255 GCA_022414735.1 Noturus placidus | reverse complement strand
TATAGAAATATAGAAATATAGAAACCACATACTATTTAATACTGCCTTCAGCCAGATAAAATAGGAAACGTATATATGAAACCATTTAACATTGTCTGCAGAATAAATGTGAGGTAGCATTTTACATTAAGTTTTCCTTATTATTTTGCATTTTTAATGCGTTACCTACCACTAACACATGACAAACTTCAGCATAAACAAACTATAACTAATATTAAAGTTAGTTAACACATTGTGTTAGTATTAATAAACATTTATTTAAAAGTTAAATAAACTAAAATTTATCTCAAGTTGTAAATATTGGGATGTTCTATTCAGTCATCAAACCCACATTCATTAAGGTGTTGGTTTATAAACACATCAGGTCAAAAGTTTAGACTCATTAATTATCTTTTCCCCCACATTTTAGAATAATAATCAAGATAACATTTTAGAATAAAAAAAAAAAAAGTCAACAAAACTCTGGAGTAACACAAATTGACCTATGGGATTTAAGTGGTGATAAAAAAAATTCAAAATAAATTTAAAAAAAAATTTATTTTAGCATCTTCAAAGTAGACCCCCTTTTTGCCTAGACCTTATTTTCTCAATCGATTTCTTGAGGAATCTCCCTGAGATGCTTTTTAAACAGTATTAAAGGAGTTCTCACCGACGCTGGACACTTATTGCCTGCTTTTCGGAATATTTCTCTCCAAGTCATCAATTAAAAACAATTTTAAATAAAATGTTAGTTTTCTAATGAAAGAAATGAATATGTTTGCACAATTATATTTTGTCTACAACACCGATTTCAAACATTTAATCAGACACCTTCAGATCAAAAGATTTTTAAGATCATGAGAAACATTTCAGTCTCCAAACTATACACACACACACACACACACACAGTGTAGTGGTAATTGTATTGATGCTAAGGTACATTGTTTGTTCATGTTAACTAAACTGTTAAGTAATGTCAGTTAAGGGAATTTTAAATAATTAAATTTTGTATCATCCGATTCTTATGTACACACAGTACACACCCAGGCAAATTGGCTTCCATAATTTCCTGTCGAAGAGTCTGCATGAGCCGAACCATAGCAAAGGCGATGGGCACTCTTACCACCTCCTCATCTTTCACTTCCTTTGATTTCACCGTCTTATGCTCATCATCTCTCTTCACCTACGCAAACAATCATTTTATCAGCATGTTTTTGTCGCCACACTGCTAGCATTAGTTACAGACAATCTAGCCCCCTAAGAATAAACTAAAAGGAAAAAATGAACACTAACCTTGGCTATTAAGCATTTATGTAGTCTGGGCAAGATGCTCTGAGTGATAGTGTGATGAATGGAAGAGATAAGAACCTCCAGTTCTTCTTTACTCTGAGGAAGGCCACTGCTAACAACAGGGGGCACTCTCCTTAGCTTAGCCTCTGTGCCTTCTTTGGGCTTGGCATCGCCACCTTCACCTGTGTCCATTCCAATGGTCTCTGTGGCAACAACATCAGCATCATTACTCTCCATAGCATCTTCCATGTCACTTTCATCTGAATCCATGGCTTCTACTTGTTCTTCTCCTGCTTCTCCCTCCAGAACATTTGGCACTGAAATAGAAATAAAAACAAATTGTATCATAATTGAGGCTGAACCTAGAGCTAGTGGAGATGCTCACATGGTAGCAAGATTATTCCCTAGAGACTCACCATCTGCCTTTTTGTTCTTGGCTGCCACGATTTCTTTGCTCAGACTCTCATAATCGAAGTGAAAGGCTTCCAGAATAATCAGCAGCAAACTGTACGAGAGAGCAGTGCAGCAAGGTTACTCGTGTTTACATGACATTTATGATACTCGCAATAACTGAACTCTTACTCACCTTACAGCCAGTTTCTGCTCAACTATTCCTGTCTGGAGCACATGGATAAAATGCTTGAGGTAGTAGAGGTATTTAGACCAGGTCAGACGCTTACACACTGCTCCAATAACTTCGACTGCTGCGGTGGTCATAGCTTCATACTGCATATTGAAAAAGAGTGTATTTCTCTTAACATCAATAGGAGACATTATATTAATTATAATGAATATATTAGACATTGCTAGCTTTCTAGTCTCACAAGTTATTGTTAAATGACCATTAATGTCATGTCATTTTGTGCTTGTCGCATTTGATCAAAACTCTTCAATGCTTGATAGCCTCTGACTAATTTCTTTCTGCATACACACGTGATTTTTTTTCTCCTCAATATGTTAATATCATTTTCTTAATATTTTTAACATATAAATGATTTGGAACTGCAGTTTAATTTCATTGTTAGAACTATCCAATCAGAAATTATATTCCATGGTCATGGTATAAATAATATTCATTATTTACACATATACACTGTGACTACTGTAACTACCTTGAGGAGTTTCTCATCGAACAGTGCAATCATGGCATAGGGCATGATAAAATTCTGCATGGAGCGAGAAGTCATCACCACTGTGCCTTCTGTCAGCTGCTTGGCAAACTTCCTGAGCGCTCGTCCCCTGCGGTGTACCTGAAGTCCATGAACACACACAGATTACAGCTGCAGCATTTCAGATTTGTTCAGATTCACTTCCCAATTAAATTTTGGTTTAGCTTCTAATCCAATCAGAAGAAAAATAGCAGTGCGTCTACCTGAATGTGCTTCATGTGCTCAAAGAAGTCTGACTCGGGATCTGTGTAGTTAGTGAGCTGCACCAGGTCTCTGAACTCTGAGCGATTGGGGAAAGTTTTCACGAGACAGGCCAGGACTGAAGTGTAATCGCTCCTCACACTCTGTATACAGGAGAACAGAACAGGCTCATCAATGTTTGGCTTGTGCATGCTTTTGGCTCAGCCTTAGTTGGTTAAGGCATACACGTAAATGTACCTCTCTTTTACTCTTTAATCCTCTCCTCACAGCATCCAACACAGTGTACTGCACAATCTCTTTATATTCCTGCTCAGGACAGCCCACTGCAGCCAGCTGTGTAAGTATAGCTGAAAGACACAGATTGGCACTGTCCGCTAGAGACATGTCGCCAATCTAAAACGCACACAAATACATATGCATACATTAAATATTGAACAATTGACGCGCCACAAACTTAACCTGACCTCACCTGCATAACAGATCCAATAGGGGGAAAAGTTTTTAACTCATTAAAAAAATAATAATTATATATTTTTTAAACTATGTAAATGCTGGATGTATTTGTATGGTAGATTTATTATATAGGCTTTCTTACTCACTTCAAAAGAGTGGAAGCAGTTGTGCATGATGACCATGAGGTATCTCATGTCCAGTGTGTTCATCTCTGTAATGTGTTTAATTGACTTCTGGAAGGCCATCAGGCGCACATCAAAGTGAATCTCATCTAGATGCCGACTATCAAAGGCATTTAGCTGGAAAGGAGGAAGAAGAGAAGAAGAGAAATTGGTGTGGGATGAGACAAGAATAAACTTGGAAGATAAGGTCACCGTGTAAGGAGCTAAAGAGAAATGAATCCATACATTGCTCTCTGATTTGTAATGATCTCTTACCTGCACAGCAACATCGACTATGTATTTCAGTTCATTGTCCAGGTCAGACAGAGTCTGCAGAGGAGAAAAAGACAGACACAAATGCAGTCATTGAGTGTTGGTTCAGAGTTCGGCTGTGAATAGAGATATAAAAGCTAGATGGATCATTAGTATCTGACCTTGAAGACCTCACAGAGGACTTTGCGGGATGGCTTGTTGCGTACAATGGAGAAGAGTTTACTAAGAGGCTTCAGGAAGACACTGGGCTCTGAACATTGTCTCAGCAGGTTCTGCACTGTGCTCAGAATGTCCAGCTCTGTCTCCTGTATGAGAGGAAAACAAACAGAAAATTAGAAATATGTTTAAGAAATCCACTAAAAATAATACACAGCATATAAAGTTTAGTGTGTGCTGTGACAGATAAGGATAATACCTCAGCAATCTTTGGCTTATGTAGGTACGGTAGCAGCAGATGGATAAGTGTTGAGCTCTGTTCCTTGTCAGTGACAAATTTACTGATCCTGGAACAGAACAATAAAATATTTGATTTACATATACATATTATATATATACATATTATATATATATATATATATATATATAAAATAAGAAAACAAATTCACAAGCTATAAGCAGCAAAGCCAGGCCTACTTGGAGAGGATGTTAAGTTCTTTGCTAACTTGAGCTCGGAATTTCTTCTTTTTGATGCGATCGGAGTTGCGCACGACTCCGCCGAGGTACTGAAGCACAGCAGGGATGTGAGGTAAGAGCAGCCTCGACCCTACAGTCAAAGACTCTGTGTAAGAGACAGAAAAAAAGACTGTTACAGTATACACAAATCACTTGGTGTTGGGAAATGAGAACACTCTAGACATCTTGTCTTGCTCTCTACCTGTGGTGACGTCTGAACCAGGGGCTGGCTCAGGAAGAACACACCCATTGATGCTCAGCTCTGTCTCTGTCTCAGAGGGTGTGAAGTCTGGCATGTTCAGCAAATTCTCACAGATGTCCATTACCATGGACGTTGTGTTAGCAGAGATGTTTTTAGAAGATAGCAAGGCGAAGACATTGAGCAAGACATCACACTCTGGGTGGTCCGGTCTCTGCTTAGCCAGCAAAGGGAAAAACCTGAGACACGAGAGATGGGGTTACACCTTACTTGCACATATTACTAATGAGTTTTATTTCAGTGAAAAACTTAAAACATCTCAACACTTACATTACAGAAGACAGAAACAATACGAACTGGTCTCTGAGAGTAATTTTTGTTAAAAATGGTATGGACCCTTAGAAAACCCTAAGAGGTTCAGCAAGTTTTACAGACAGGTCGATTTATTTAAAAGAACACATTTAGCCACAGCCGGTGTCTGTACCACCGAGCTTATGTGGTTACCCCAGAAACATAGTGCTCAAGCCCTGCACTGGTATATAAACAACATAGCTTAGGTATCAACCCTGAATCCATGGCCCAGTAAACATGCTACTCCAACACCAGACACTGTTCCTTTGATTATTAGTACTCGGACTGACAAATGTTTCTAAAGGTTTAATCTCTACACAAGGTGCCTATTAAAATCTATGCTTACGGTTTACGTTCAGAACATTGGGTTCAGCCATATGTTTAGTTTCACTCTGCTTTAGTGGTTGCCACAGACATTTAAGAGAAGACAGCACAGCTATTAAACAAGTCAGCTATTATAAAAACAAGTGGACAATTCCTGGTAAACTGGAATTTCCAAACATCTAAATAAATAAATAAAATTTAAGGACACGCAAGATTTTCTGGATACTAACTGGTAACTACAAAGAGAAAGCCTTATGGAAAAAACTCTTACAGATCTAACTGGCCAGTAAATCACAGAATCATTGCTCTCATAACCATCTCAACTACCTAGCAACATAAACCAATAATAATGAGAGAGAAAGTGTTTTTTTTTTACCTTGCATTCATGCTCCAGACATGGACAAGTTTAAGGAGTGGCGTCGGAGCATATGTGCTCTCTGTGGGCAAACGACACACCTGAAGGACAGCAGAGAAAACATCACATTAAATATACAGTCCCCTCTGAAAGTAATAGAACAGCAAGGCCAATTATTTTCTTAATGCTATATAGTGCATTGAACACATCTGGGTTTCAGCTTTCATTTCCTGATATTTACACATCTTTTAAGGGAACAAAAGTATAGGAAGTGAGCACATTCTTATAGCACATTAAAATAAATAACACTTAGTTTTCCCTTCAGTCTCCTCTTCAGGAGCTGAAATGCATGCTCAATTTGGTTAAGGTCTGGAGATTGACTTGGCCAATATAAAACCTTCCAATTTTTCCTCTTGATAAAGTCTCTAAGTTGTGTTGGAAGTGTTTTGGATCACTGTCTCAAAGATTAAATTCCTCACAATTAGAATGGATGCATTTCTATTTAAATTGGCACAGAAATGCATCCGGAAGTGCAGAAATGAGTTCCATCATCAATAAAGATTAGTGAGCCTGTACCAGAATCCCAAGCCATGACACTACCTCCACCGTACTTGACCAATCAGCTTGTAGGTTTTGGATCATGAGCAAATCCCTTCTTTCTCCACACTTTGGCCTTTCCATCACTTTGGTAGAGCTTAATCTTGGTTCCAAAATTTTTGTGGTTCATCTATATATTTCTTTGCAAATTCCAATCTGTCTTTCTGATTCTTACTGCTGATGACTGGTTTGCATCTTGTGGTATGGCCTCTATATTTCTGCTCACAAAGTCTTCTTCAAACAGTGGATTGTGATACCTTCAAACGTGATCTGTGGAGGTTGTTGGTGAGGTCATTGACTGTTGTTTTTGGGTTTTTCTTCACAGCTCTTACAATGTTTCTGTCAACGGCTGCTGTTTACCTTGGCCAGCCTGTTCCATGTCTGGGTGTTAGTACTGCAGTGGATTCTTTCCTTTTCAGGATATGCCAAATTGTTGTATTGTATCCCATAGACAGCTCTCTGGTCTTCATGTTGATTTATTCTTTTTAACAACCAATGCAGTCTTCACAGGTGAAACCCAGGGCTCAAACCAAGTGTAGAGCTATTAACTGTTTAAACAATCAATCTAACAGGGCACACCTGGGTAACATTTCCTACATGGGAAATTAAAATCGAAATTCTGTCATTTCATATTCATCTTTTTATTTCAATCCAAAATGTCTCCAGTGTATAGCAAAAACAAAAGAATGTCATTTCATTCTAATACTTTCAGAGGAGAATGAATACACAGTATTCATATACTGCATCACACAGACTCACATATGCTTCAACCAACATGGAAGCAACACACTAGCACACACAAAGCACACTTTTTACCTGAGGCCAGACAATAGCATGGAACACAGCATCAAGTTCATCAGCTGTGAAGGTATAAGACTCAAAGTTGTCAAAGAAGTCTTGGATGCGAAGAAGACCCAGTCGTCTCAGGTTCTTCAGAGGGCCGATACAGCCAGGCTTCAGCTACACACACACACACACACACACACAGAGTACTGAGCTTAACTTACACTCCCATTCTACAAGCTCTGGCAAAAATGGTGAAATCACCATGCTTACAGTAGTTGTTGTTCACCTGATTTTTTACTTCGTAGCAAATAAACAAATCTCAGTTATGACAAAACAGTTTTTGTTTAATAGCTGAAAAATCTCGCTTTGCGTGATATACCTCAAACAATTTCAATTAAATTGTTTTAATTAACAACATATTTCTATTCCAGATCAAGTAGAGGAAAAAAAATATGGAATCACTCAATGATGAGGAAAATTTGGGAATTTGATTGTTTTCTTCAGGGAGTCATATGTTTTTTATATGTTTGATTAGAACAACACCAGACAAAAGTTCCAGCATCATCTCCTTGGCCACGCAGATTCGTGATTCATCACTGAATATCACTTTCATCCAGACGCCATGATTGTTTCTCTTTAGCCCACTGTAACCTTGTTTTCATGTTAGTGCTGGTTTTCGTTAGGCTTTTCTATACGTCAATCCCATTTCATTCAGCCGATTTCTTACAGTTCTGCCACAAACACTGACTCCTGTTTCCGCCCATTTGTTTTTCATTTATTTCTATTTAAGTTATATTGCTTTGAGTTTTCTATCCTGACGCTTTGACGTCTTCCTTGGTCTACCCGTATGTTTTCCTTTTATAACCTTCCCCATTTTGTTTACACTTGCATCAAATATTATACACAGCTAGTTGGGTATAACAAACATCTTTTGCCACACTCAGCATTGGATTTCCTTCTTGAAGGAGTTTTATAATCCTTTCCATTGATTCAATTGACCACACACACTTGTTGGGGCAATGTTTCCTTTCAACAAGTCCGAGGTTCAGGTCTGTAAGCACTCTCTTTTAACTGCGACTGATTAGCAGTTTTAGATGTGTGCTCGTATTTGTTTTAGAAATGAAAATTACATAATTACGTGATTCCATAATTTTTTCCTCAACATCGAGTGATTCCATAATTTTTTCCTCAACATTGAGTGATTCCATAATTTTTTCCTCAACATTGAGTGATTCCATCATTTTTTTCCCCTCTACTTGATCTGGAAAAAAATATACCATTAATTGAAATTATTTCATTTAAATTGTTTGAAATATTTTTTACGAAGCCAGAATGTTCAGCTATTAAACTAATTTGTGTTGCGTCATATTTCCATCAATCCATCTATCTTCTATACCACTTATCCTGTTGTGTCATTTGTGATTTTTTTATTTGCAACAAAGTAAAAGAAAGAAAAAACAAATCCAGGTGAACATCCTGTAAGTGTGGTGATTCAAATAATTTTTGCCAGAGGTTGTATAAAGAGATTTGAACATATAATTTTCAAACATATATGGAAAAAATATCAAGGTTTTGTCTTTTTTCTGCTTTCATGAAGAACAAAAATACACTTTGGTGTACATTACTGGCACTTTGGTAGTGAACCTGAATTTATATAATATTTCACATCAGTTACCCACCCCTATTACAGATATAAAGAATTCTTTTGCTGTATGTTTTCAAGCTATAGTTAGAACAATGGACCAAGGCTTTTTAAAGGTTTTTTAACGTTAGAAGTGTTCTCCAAACAGCTGGCTGCAGCTCACCTGCTCTCTGCGTTCCAGCAGCAAGGCCACAGAGGCAGTGACGCACAGCAGAATCTGCAGTAGCTTGGGCAGGTAGGTTTGTATGAGGTGGCCCAGTTTATGCAGCACTACATCTATAATGTTGAGCAGTCCGTGCTGGCGACCCAGAGGGAGGACTGAGGAAGGATCTGTCTCAGCCATGGCTCTCTCCACTGCAGCCAGACATGTTCCTGCATGCAAGAGATGAGATTACATGGACAATAATTTGCACATGTAAAATTGTCAATGTTCACTGAAATTGTGACACTCAGAATCTTATACTGGGCAATACATAGAAAACCATGATATTGGGTTGTATAATTACTATTAAGCCTATCATAACATTCACCTTTTATATTTTCAGAATGACTTATTTGAATGCAGAAGTCCATATTTATGCTAAAACATCAAATATGTTGCTTTATAGATGACTAAAACAACGCAAGTTTCACTTTTTGGCTTAAATGACAAATGTTTACATAAAATTCACAAATATGAGCATCAAGAAAACATTATCATGGGTAAATATACAAAAATTAATCCGTAATCTGTATTATATTCATATGTGTGTATGTATATGTGTGTACCTTGGCTGTGATGACAAACAGGTTCCAGGAGCAGGTCAATGAACATAGCCAGCTCCTCTGGCTGACAACCTGCCAGGAAGCGCAGCACAATGGAAGAACGTGATGCAGTGGCAGCTTTGCCCTGGAACTTATTACCAGCTTTAGTGCGCATCCGCCCATACAGGATCCTACACAACAACAACAACCCACAAACCCTATTAACAACACAAAATTTAACTGAATATTTAACTACAAAGTGGACATCTCATACACACCTCATGAGCATAGGGATAAGTTGGGTCCGGTGAATATCCAGCACCACGGTTCCTTCCTCAGAGATGTTGAAGCGAACAATCTCATCTTTGAAATGCTTGTCGTCTAGCAGTCGCTCCAGATTCTCTCTTGAAAATTAAAAATAAAAAACAATGCTTAATGCAATGAACTTAAGACAACATTTTTAAACATAGGAAGCACACAAAATGCCTTGCTGAAATCACATCCCTTTTGGCAGTGCTAAAAGCCTGCAATGTAGCTCAACTATTCTTAATTATTCCTCAAAGCTGATGACAAGAGTTTTTGGGAATGTGAAATGAATCCTATAAGAGAGCGAATGTGACTAACAGTAAGGCTTTTACAACTGAAAGACTCTTGGACCGATGTGTGCATTCCGCCGTTCTCAGTGAGGACAGAAACATGAGACTTATTCACAGATATCATCAGCATTCGCTCTGAATATAAAGGGCTTGCTTCATACACCAACTACAGTATCTATTACAAATCTACCACAGTATCTCTTACAGCGTACACTACCATCATTACTGCATCAACAGCTATTAAAAAAGTGATGAAAGACAAAATGAGTAGGCTGAAGTAGTGAACCTACTTGTAAGGAAGAATACTTGGGTCTTTGTAAGTCATCAAACAGTCCAAAGCAGCCTTCTGAATTTGCTGGTCCTTATGGCACAGGAGCTAAAGAGGAGACATGGTGGTGTCATGTGTCTCCGTGTTTAGCCAATAAAGAACTATTTGTTGACGGGGGGGGGGGGGGGGGGGGGGGACCTCACCTTTGTGTACAGTGCAAATAATTCAGGCTCCATGTATAAAGCTTTGGGATTAGTGAACTTGGAGAAGATCTTAAGATGTTCAATGAGTTGCCTGAAAAAGAGAAAAGTTCATTTCTACTGAAATTTCAGCCACATTCATCTATGTATTGTGACAAAATCGTTATCTACGTCTTAGTTTCTGAGACATCGGGAATCTTTGGCAATAAAATGAGGTGGTACTTCCAGGTGGATCCCGCACACCTGGTCAACAGTGGAAGTATTTCCATTGGTAAAATGAATATAATAGACTTAAACAAAATTTTGTGCCTTATAATGGAGAAATCTTGTGTTTGAGACTGAAATGTCAAATGTACAAGATTTTCTCAAGTAACAGCATACAACCAAGCTTCAGGAAATTGGGGAAATTAAAATACTCTGAACTGAGAGTTAGTATTTAGTGCTACAGTAGTGTTGGGTTCAGCTATTAAGGCTTTGCTACTAATCAGGAGCACAAACCCACGTCAAGCTGTTTAACCTTCAACTGTAAGACACTTTGGATAATAGTTTGTTATTCTTTCTTTGTTTTATGTGTACTTGCAGTAGCAGATAGATACAATGTAAGGTCATACCATGTAGCTTAGCACAGAATGTTTCTCGTCTCTCTTCTGTGGGAGACAAACGTATTTTTGTCTTTGAGTGTCTGCACATCGCCTAAGACCTTGAAATCACCAAACTGGTTCAAAACACCTAGCACTCCCTTTTCGAGACTCGCAGATGTCCAGCACCCCTTGTATTAATCTTATATAGTGCGTGTGAGAGACGAGTGCTTCAGAGCACTGTTATCTTTTATCCTGTATTCAACTCCGTGTAATAAACCTTCACCTGAGAGGACGAATCTGTGAGTGCTGTCTAATTTCCATGACAAGTTACTGTCAAATGAAGAGATGTAAGTAAATAATAGTCTACTGAACATAATGAAACTGTCTTTGATGCTTACCTTCCCTATTTATTAAATTCATGTATTTTTTATAGGCTAAATGAATGAATTAGTGTGCATCAGAACAAGTGATTCTTCTTACTTGGCTGCAGCTCGCCTTGGCATTTTTTTCTCAACTCGATGGGACTCTTCATCTGCTTCTTCTACGTCTTCTTCCTCCACCTCTCTCATCCTCACATCCTCCTTTTCAGCCTCATATGGGACTTGTGAGGAAGAGAGGCTCCTCTTCATGAGATTCTGAACCGGAGCTGCAAGCAGGTCAGCTGAATAGAACTCATTCCTATCAGTAAACCAAGACAAGTGTCCGTCATCAGGAAGATGCTGAATAGTTGGCTGCATTCAGAAATGCAAAGTTTTTTTTTTAATCCAGCATACTCACATAACCAAATTCGCGCACACGCACACACACACACTCACCTGATGAAGCGCAGCAGCAGTGGGCTGAGCTCTCTGCTCCGTGGTTCCACTCTGTCAGGGAACTGGATCATGGCTCTCCACAGCAGGCTACGAAAATTAGTGAAGTCTGTGTGATCACTAACGCTGTCTGCCTGCTCCAGCTGCTCCAGGAACAGAACACCAACATCCCCACTGTTGATCACATCTGTCCCTGGACCCATCATCGACCCTGCACCTTCATCCTGAACACCACCCTCATCATCCTCCTCCTGCTGAAGCTCTTTCTCTGAGACAAAAAAAGACCATTTCTATGTAATTTACTAGCCTAATTTTGCACTTTAAGTACAATTTTTTAAAAATATTTATATAATATTACAGTGCAGGTAGATCCTGTAAGGATTTTGAATGAGACATTCTAAAAAATGTAAAACTAATCCTCAAACAGTAGTAATATGGATATGTTTAAAAGTACTAAAATGGTCTAGGAACATCTCTAAATCCCAAATATCGAACTCAAAACTGTAACAGATCTGCACTTTTTCAGTCAAATTTCCAAATTTGAGTCACAATTTACATGGTCAAGAAGCTAAAATAGTCAAATCTGCATGTCAATCAGAAACTAAATTCATATGTACCATGCCCCAGTCTTCAATTCAATATAATTGTATTTATACAGCACTTTTAACAATGGACATTGTCTCAAAGCAGCTTTACAGGAATATATAAACACAGGACATAGATTTAAAGTGTGTGAATTTATCCCTATTGAGCAAGCCAGTGGCATCAGTGGTGAGGAAAAACTCCTTAAGATGATATATGAGGAAGAAACCTTGAGAGGACCCAGACTCAGAAGGGAACCCATCCTCATCTGAGTAACAACGTATAGTGTGAAAGTAATGGGAGGTTTATTATGGTTTTTATATGAAGTCTGTTTGTTGAAGTAGTTCATTGTTCACCAAAGGAGACTTGAGTGCAAAACTGCATCTATGGACGCACTCAGAACGCCTTTGTTTTAATAATATTTTCATATTTTATACCACAGTGCTGTTGACCTTTCCAATCAGAAAGTGTGCATTCATTTTCTCTAATAGCCCAGCTCTGACTGTAGCTGGAACATAAATGATAGGTTTATACACAGGGATTTGTAGGGAGATTGCGCAATATAATGTAAGGTTAACAAATAACAGAATTATAAACGGTTGTTTAATAAAGAAAATATAGTCGTTGACATGGTGAAGTTTTCTGTTATGAGTCACACTTTGTAAGATTTCTACAGTTAGAGTGTCTTCAGGGCAGAAAAGTGTGCACTTTCAGGTTTCTCAGCAACACTACAAGCTGCATATTTTCTTGTTAACTTATTAGCTGCTGTACATGAAAATATGATCTTGCTTGCTTCCATTACATTAAATGCAACTCAGTAAATGCTTTAAAAGCACAATGTGTCGTTCGTGAATAAATAAAAAAATTGTGATCACTGTCAAAATCACTGCATTATAAGAGGAATAACACTTCGTGTCATGCTGTTATAGAAAAATAATCAACGTAGTGGAAAATAATTCTGCCTTGCATTGGACTCTATCTCACCACACCTGCATGGGTTATTTCCCTATAACAAACACCAGTCTATGTAATCAAAATTAGCGCCTCAAGAAAATTCAACCATTTCCACGTTTACGATTTGATTAAAAAGTACCCACCCGCAAGACCAGCAACCATCTCTATATGTTCATAGAAAACCTTCCAGAACTCTTTATTGTCCATGTCTCTGGCATGGGAGCTAAAATAATAAAAAACATATATTAATTCAATAGCAAAAACAAAACAGTACGGCTACAAAAGGATTTGTGCTAATGTTCTGGTGCTACGCTTACCCAAGAAGGTCAATGACAGCATCCCACAAAGGTCGGAAATTAACAAACAGCATTGCGATGAGGTACCGCACAGGAACCTGTGAAAACACAAACATCAGTACTGGTAACCCTAAAACGTTCCTGCTTTTATGTGCAAGTCCAGTAGAAGCAGACATGTTGTGTACCACGTGGAAAGGCCCTCTGGGGAGGCAGGGCTGCACCAGGTCATGGCGCAGTTTGCGCAAGTGCAGCAGCTTTTCTCTGTAATCCTGCACTGTGGCTGGTACTTGCTCGGCCTGCAGGCAGCTGGCAAACACCGTCTGTGTGCTTGAGCTGTCCTCCCCCTGCAAACATAAGAATTCAGCTATAAACCTTTTTTTTTTACTTATTTATGGGTGGGCTTTTATTAGAAATGTACATCTGATTTTAAAACTCTCAGATAACACTAAAGAACAACCAGTATTCAGTTTGATCAATGATCAATCGAAACGGATGGATCAGAAGGTATTGATATAATCTAAGCTCATTTTTCAAAAACATCTGATTCAACAAACAGGGTTGTTTTGGAAACAGGGAAAATTAATATGTGCAGGGCAGGGGGGTACTATAAGACCAGAGTCGTTATCTGTGATAAAAGGAACTACCTTGTTTTGTGGACAAACCACCATTATATTGAACCATAAACAATTAAAAATGCATTACTTCATGGCATTTATTGGCACATTACTGTGGTTTAAGAGGAATAAAACACTTCTGGTGTAAATCAAGCTATTGATTTATACTACACAAAATTCATAGAAATGAATGCCTATGGAAACCACAGAATGAAGTGAAGCTGTACATATATTTTACATAATGACCATAAAACAATTGCTTGTTTTCCTGAATACAATTATCACAGTGATTACAAAGTAAATGCTACCTCTGCTGTTGTTGGGAGCTCTGCTTCAAAGTGGGACATAATTCTCAGCGTCAGAAAGCGAATCTAGAAAGAAAAAAGGGGGCGGGGGTTGATCCAGACCTTAGAAATCATCCGACTTTATTTACTATTAAAATCAAAGCACAAAGCAAATGTGTTGGATTTGGCATCAACAAACAGTAATGTTACCTTTGAGATATTAGAAGAAAAATTGGAATGCAACATTTGATATAGATCTAATAGCGAGTCGTGAGATAGCTGGGCAGAGCAGCCGTTGAGGGACAGTCTGGTGTAGTACAGGTCAGCCAGCAGCAGTGCCGAAAGATCAGTGGGAAACTTCCTGTGTAAGAACACAAATAACTCACTTAGTACAGTGCTAATTAACACACAAGCACCACATTGCTAGAGATTTTCTGGTCATTTAAACAGAGACTATGAGCAATTACTCTATGATGCACCGGACGAGCTCATCCGGGAGCAGAGACGACACCAATGTGGTTTCCTTAAAGCTCAGCAATGTGGTTAGAGCCTGTCGTGCCACAAAAAGCCCTCCTAAGGGAACAAAATAAGATCATTAGGATAAAAAAAACACTACATCCACTCAATTAGGACTGTGACAATTAATCAACAACGTTATTACATGGACTGTTTCATGTTGTTGCTTCATTTAAACAATAAATACAAATGCCCTAGAATACAAAATCCCATCCAATTGTGTCAAATAAACTATAAAAAGTGAACCTTAAAAAATGCTTATTACAAATTGTACTCATCAGCTGTGATACAACACAAATAAAACACCTGCTGATTGCAAGTAATCCAAACAAACCCACAGATAGAAAAACAGCTAAGCAGTGATCTAGAATATCTAGCAAGCACTCTTCATTAAACTGACCTCTTCCAAGTTTTTGACTGTGCACCTCATGTAACAGTCGGTTCAACAGGGTATTGAGAGGAGGAATTACACTTGCTGCCTCCAGGGGCCTGCAAAACCATGTTCTCATCAGCATAAATACAGAAAACACAAGCACGCACACACTGATACAGGTTTGAGCAGGGAGTCAAGTTCTTGCCTGAGGTGAGGCAGAAGCACCAGGGCCGCCCAGATCTGAGAGAGATCCAACAATAGCTGATCCTCTGGGACAACTATAAGGGAGAGGATGAACTGAGGTACGGATGCTGACTGTGCCTTGTCTATCCCATATAACCTGTAAAAACAGAACATCGTCAAACTTTAAAACAGACTTGCATGTGCACTGGGATACTTTATTGTAGAGGCGTCTGATGCTGCTGAAATGCTTTGCTAGATCTGAATCAGGACCACAATAAAACTATTCTACCCAGAAGCCCCTGGCCTTACCCTCCAGACTGCCCAGTAAAGATCAGTGGGTACTTCTCAAAGGCCATTGAGCCATCAGTAGGGGGCTGAGCTTTAACCAGGATCAGTCTGACAAGCAACTCCAGAGCCAGCAGTCTGCTCACTGAGTCCTCACTGGAGAAGAGCTGCTCCATAAACTGCAGCATACTGGGCAGAAATAGCTAGAAAAACAACATGCACTTTAAGGACCACATTCATCTCAAATCAGGCTGTTCCTGAAATAACGACACTGCTGGGTAAACCTTCCTATCAGAACTGTATGAAATGTGCATCTCAATATGCACAGGAGAGTTAATGTTCATATATATGGCAAATGGCAAACAAACAAATAAGACGCTATTCTTAAAGTTGGGTAGGCTTTAGATCTATGGCTTGTCCAGAGAATTCTAAGGTATAGCGAGGGGGTCTGCAATTATTCATTTATTTATTAACAACGATGTCACGACCATGAAGTAAGCATACCGTTTGCTTATTATTAATTCTAAGCCTTATTGTCTAGTCAATTGAAGCAAATGGCCAGTCACACTCACTAATTTGTTCCTTGCATGAAGCTATACATTTCTTAATCTAAATCCCCTTAATTCAAAAACAAGTATAAATAATTTCCACTGGATTATAACTTTCATTTGAGTAAAGCTGGGAAAAGGGCTGTTGATACGATGTAATCAGAATAAAATATCTCAAATCTAATCTTTTTGGCTGTTAGGGACAGAAAGTTCAGGGACAAAATGTTAACATAATGTTAAATAACATTTAATACATACTTGCATAACATACCATACATTTTTGGACAGGATAGGGTACCTATCATCGAAGACTCTGCTTCTTTTTTTTTTTAGTGATGCCATTTTTTTTAGTGAGGCCACAGCTGCCCTGTGTATATGCACTGCAAGCTCACATTTTTCTACTGTATAGACCAGACATGGGCAAACTACGGCCCGCGGGCCACATACGGCCCGTTAGGCTTTTTAATCCGAACCGCCGAACTTGTCCAAATTATAGTAAAAACCTCCTTTTTTTCCCCTTTCCCTGCAATGCCCACGTTTCCCCAATAGATGGCGCACTCAAAACACATTG
>JAFFST010047169.1:2143-15093 GCA_022414735.1 Noturus placidus | reverse complement strand
TTGCATGGCAGCTCTGCTACCATTGGTGTGTGAGTGTGTGTGTGTGTGTGTGTGAATGGGTGAATGAGACACAGTGTAAAGCGCTCTGGATAAAAACGCGCTATATAAATGCGCCATTTATTTATTTATATATACACACACACACACACAAGCACACACACACACTGTAAAAAGTGTGGTAAATAAAACAAAATTAATATTTGTTGTGAGAACCCTACTGAAAGAAAAAATAATAGAAACCTCCCCATAAATTCTATGGATTACAAAGAATCACCTAACCATTAAAACATAACAATTTTTGGTCCTTATTGGTATCCACTAGATATAACATGCCACCAATAGAAAGCAACAAATGATCATTAGAGACCCACAGTGACCATTATAGTTTCCAGTACAATTCCCATTATAACCATTAAAACCATTACAAATTCTATTATGATTTCTATAGGTTTTTTTCAGCAGGGGACCCTTTGCTTAAAAAATAGACTCAGGTACAATGTGTGCAGTTTTATAAGGAAATGAGCTGATAAGTTTTCTTGAGCATCTTGCAGAACCAGCCACAGTTCTTTTAGAGACTTTGACTTTTGCACTTGCTTTTTATGTTTACAGTAGCATTCATTATGTTTTTGTCTGAAAAATGGTCTCTTACGTAATATGCTGCTTTCTTTGCATACTGACATACACATTCTTTCTGTAACATTTAATTTTGTGCTGGAAAACTAATGTTTGGGAATCTAAAATGTATTTTGTACTGACTCGATAATGTGGAAGTCGTAAATGTTAAAATCAATAACAAAGTTTGTGTTAAAAAAAATGGCATGCCTAAAACTTTTGCATGTATATGCAAAGTGCTGTATATATAAACACATTATAAAATGTCAAATATAAACGTGTTTTTCTTTACACTACAATACTGTTTTAATGAAAGGAACTGAATAAAATTCTCTGCAAAGTAAAATACTAGTGAGTAAAGTGAGTTAAAACTGAAAAAAAAACTGAAGACATAGAACTTAAAGAATTCAACTTTAATGTTCACATCAATGAATCTGCACATGCAAATGTAACAGATTACTGAGTAGCAATATAAAGAGCTCAACTAAAATGTCACTGCACCCAGAACAGGGCATTATACTGTAGTGCTTTCCTCTGAGTGTGTTCCACAACCCTGTGATGCAGTATGAGCAGAGGTTGCTCTTAGAGGAAGAACATATTTGCCCAACTCTCTCCATTTGGTATCTGTTCTGCAATGGGAGAGTTATCAGTTATAAATAAATTGGATGTTACACAGTGGTAAACAGTCGACTGTCCCAACTTTTTTGGAGTGTGTTGCAGTCATCAGATTTAAAAGGAGTGTATATTTTCAAAAATAAATGAAATTCACAAAGTAAAATAATGTGTACAGTAAAATAATTGTACAGCCTCAGTAGAAGTCACAGTCTGTACAAAAGAGATATGCATGGAATGCCAAGCACTGAGCAAAGTAGAGGGAGGGCTGATGGCAGGTTCAGAAACAATAAGAGCACTCAGATGAAGCAGAAGTGGAGAGGTATGCTATCTGTCCATGGGACCACATCTGACTCTCACTAATACGAAGACATGCTCAGAAGTTTTCACTGAATCCTCTGCTATTTTTACTCATCATTTATGCTTAATAAATACTCACTTTTATTGGTGTTATACACACTGACGCTATACTGAATCTCCCTTTTTCCTCACTTTACATCAGAGCACAATGGAGAACAAGGATACAGCAGCATCCTTCGGTACTTGGGACTATGTGGTTTTTACTCTCATGCTGGTCATCTCAGCACTTATCGGTGTTTATTATGCCATCGCCAAACGCAGAGAACAGACCCCCATGGATTTTCTGGTGGCTGGCCAGAGTATGACGGCTGTACCTGTTGCTCTGTCACTGACGGCCAGCTTCATGTCAGCCATCACGGTTCTGGCGACTCCAGTGGAGGTGTATTGTAATGGGGCAATATTTGTTTTAAGCTGCTTAGGCTTTGTGCTGATGGTGGCTATCAGCTCAGAGATCTTCCTCCCCATCTTCTATAGGCTGGGAATAACCAGCACCTATGAGGTAAGGTACTTCATGGCTGAACCACTTCAGTGATTTTAAACGTCTAAAATTATGGAGGTTTTTTTTTTGGCCATCACAGAACTAAGAACCAGGAAAGCATGAAAAAGTAGACTCTTTAATTTGTATGTTTTCTTTCAAAACCTCTTTATTCAGGTCTTAAGTTTGAACACCCCATTTTGCTTAATTTAATCAGTTTCTTTTGTTTTATTAAAATGATAGAAAAACAAAATATACGATTTTAGTATTAATAGGTCAATTTTTCATAATGATACTGTTTTTCTGCAGTATCTGGAGTTGCGATTCAACAAAGTGGTTCGGCTCTTTGGGACAGTGCTGTTCATCGTTCAGACAGTGAACCCTTTTACTGAAAAATCTCTATTTACATGCAGCTATTTTTTCATGCTTATGTCACTGAACCTCAATATACATTGTGTAAAAACTGTTATTTTTTCTCTCATTCCTCAGTTATTGTACACTGGAGTGGTTATCTACGCACCCGCTTTGGCTTTAAACCAAGGTAAGCCTCAACATCTGTTGGTCCACATACAGTATGTAATCTCTAAATGTACCGTTAACTATGTTTTGGAACTAATAAATCAATTAATTATTTATTATGGCGTAAGGAATGGCCCAATATGCGCTGATTATTCTGTTGAATTAGTTTGCTAATAAACCAAGTCATACTAAATACACTGTATAGTTAGTTTTTTTTAAATTACTAAAAGAAAACAATGACTCCTGGCAGCACCAAAATCAACTGTTACATTATTTTATTTAACATTATCAATTAATGAACTACTTTACTTAATATTATTATCTAAATAACATTATTAACAGTAAAGAGATAACTAGTGGGCTTAGTAACCATAAAAGGACTAGTAGGCCAAGAAAGGATTTTTTTTTTCAAAGGTAAGACTAAGGTAGTCAGTCACCTGCTCTGAATCCCACTGAGCATGCCTTTCATACAATGAAGAAAAATACTTAAAGGAACTAGCCCCTGAAACAAGCAGGAGTTGAAGATGTCTGCAGTACACGCCTGGCAGAGAGAAACTACTCAAAACCTGGTCGCAGATGTCAAGCAGTCATTACATGCAAAGAATATACAACAAAGTACTGTACTAAACATGACTAATTTAGTGTCCATACCACTGCTAGGACCCAAATGTTATTGTGCCTTGAAATGTTGTATAAAAAGTGCTGCAATTTCTACATGGTAAAACTAAAATGTATTTTTAAGCAAATGCTCTGAGAATGTGCACATTACCCACATGTGAATTGTTTATACACAAAGTTAAAACTGTGGAGTACAGAGGCAAGTAAATAAAATAAAAAAAAGTGTCCTTGTCCCAAACATTATGTAGGGCATTATGGAGGGTTAAATAAATGAAGCATTATTTGTTTTCTGTGTACTGTGTAGCTTAATCTTAGAGTTGTTTCAACTACAATTACAGAGAAGAATCAAGGCAAAGTGTGACATGTACAGCAGGCTAATTGCACATAAAAACGTCAAAGAGAACATTTCCACTTTCTCTTAGTGACAGGTATAAATCTGTGGGGAGCTTTGATATCAACTGGACTGGTCTGTACCTTCTACTGCACCTTGGTAAGTTTTAATCAGATAAAAACAGCCAGCATAGCCTTATATTATTATTATATTAATACCATATAACTAACACCATGCTCCGGCAGGGGGGATTCAAGGCTGTGGTGTGGACTGACGTGTTCCAGATGAGTATCATGTTGGCTGGGTTCCTGGCTGTCATCATCCAATCAGTGCGTCTACAGGGCGGGGTCTCTGTCATCTTCAACGACTCTGCTGATGGTGGCCGACTAAACCTGTGGGAGTGAGTTAATGCTTTTTATTCTGTTCAGGTTAAAATTTTTCCACTAAAAGTGAAAATGTTGCAACTGTAAAGCCATGGATACATCTACATTACATAATTACAGTGCAAAACAAGCAATATATCAAACAACATAAAATAGTCCAGTGCTTTAATTATTAAAGAATAAAAGAGTGTACCTGTTATTTTTTTGGAAAGTCAAACAAGTTAGTCCCTGTTTCAGCTGCTATAAACACTTCCAAGAATGCAAAATAATCATCTCCTCAAAGAAAATGATTAACCACACTGAAAGACAGTTACACAAGTCCCTGTTCAAGTTGGAGTGCTTTGTCTTGCATCTAAACCACTGTCTGAGCTGCTGTTATAGAAAATTAATCAACAACAAAAACACTTTGGGCTTTGCATCAGGCACCACTCTGTAACTGATTACTATCTGCATGGTCTTCATCTTTTATTCCTTATATATTATAATACTCTGCATCTAAATTTCTGGACAATCAGTTAAGTCATGATCTAAAGTATATTCACAAATATTTTATATAATATTTTGCAGTACGTCACAATATACAGTATCTCACAAAAGTGAGTACACCCCTCAAATTTTTGTAAATATTTGATTAAATCTATTCATGTGACAACACTATAAATGACACTTTGCTACAATGTAAAGTAGTGAGTGTACAGCTTGTGTGGCAGTGTAAATTTGCTGTACCCTCAAAAAATATTCAACACACAGACATTAATGTCTAAACCGCTGGCAACAAAAGTGAGTACACCCCTAAGTGAAAATGTCCAAATCGGGCCCAATTAGCCATTTACCGCCCCGCTGTCATGTGACTTGTTAGTGTTACAAGGTCTCAGGTGTGAATGGGGAGCAGATGTGTTAAATTTGGTGTCACCGCTCTCACACTCCCTCATACTGGTCACTGGAAGTTCAACATAGCACCTCATGGCAAAGAACTCTCTGAGGATCTGAAAAAAAGAATTGTTGCTCTACATAAAGATGGCCTAGGCTATAAGAAGATTGCCAAGACCCTAACACTGAGCTGCAACATGGTGGCCAAGACCATACAGCGGTTTAACAGGACAGGTTCCACTCAGAACACGCCTCGCTATGGTCAACCAAAGAAGTTGAGTGCACGTGCTCAGCGTCATATCCAGAGGTTGTCTTTGGAAATAAATGTATGAGTGCTGTGAGCATTGCTGCAGAGGTTGAAAGGGTGGGGGGGTCACTCTGTCAGTGCTCAGACCACACTGCATCAAATTGGTCTGCATGGCTGTCGTCCCAGAAGGAAGCCTCTTCTAGAGATGATGCACAACAAATTTTCACTTAGGGGTGTGCTCACTTTTGTTGGCAGCGGTTTAGACATTAATGGCTGTGTGTTGAGTTATTTTGAGGGGACAGCAAATTTACACTGTTACACAAGCTGTACACTCACTACTTTACATTGTAACAAAGTGTCATTTCTTCAGTGTTATCACATGAAAAGATATCATCAAATATTTACAAAAATGTGAGGGGTATATTCACTTTTGTGTGTATATGTATTGTATATGTATCTGTATATGTATTGTATAAGGGACAAAAACAGGAAGGTTAAACTATAACTGTAGAATGTGAGTGTTTGTCTTTTCTTTACCTCTCTGTCTCAGCTTTGATCCCAGCCCTCTGAGGAGGCACACATTCTGGACCGTCATCATCGGCAGTACATTTGTCTGGACCAGTATGTATGGTATTAATCAAGCTCAGGTGCAGAGATATGTGTCCTGCAAGACACTTCTCCATGCCAAAATGTGAGCATTTCATAAGAAAACACACTCTCAAGTTTTAGGTGGCATAAAAAGATGAAAGATACGCTATGAAATAACTGTGCGTTTCTCTCTAGGGCTCTGTATATAAACCTGGTTTCACTCTGGGCCATTCTTCTGTCTTCTGTATTTTGTGGATTGTGTTTGTATTCATTTTACAAGAACTGTGATCCATGGACATCAAAAATTGTTTCTGCTCAGGACCAGGTAAATACAAAACACTCTGATTAGAATAGCAGATGGTATATGCACCATATATCTCACTTATTTTTCGACAACCCATCATGTGATGTTGAAAGCTCATGCCGTACCTGGTGATGGATATCTTGGGGGACTACCCAGGCATTCCTGGCCTGTTTGTGGCAGCAGCATACAGTGGCACATTGAGGTCAGATCATTATAGCATTTGGCAGATGCTTATTTTTCCAAAGTGACTAACAGGTGAAGTAAAATTGTATCCAAACAGTGATTAGAAACTAGAGTAGGTTTACTCCAACTGAGCAGAAATAGCTTCATTAAACATCAAAGTAGGACCTTTGTCTGTTGAAATCACCCAAAACTTTATAAAGCATTTTTATAGTAGTGTTCATTTGAACAGCTTGTTTGGCTTTAGTATTAGTCTTAGTGTGTTGATGAAGATACACTATATAATAGTTTTAGTCAATAGTTTTATTGATAAAAACAAATGATAAAACATGTATTGACTGAATCTGTTTCGATAATGTAGCTATCTGAGTCTGAAAGCTTTTTTTTTACACAATTTTTTTACAAAATTAACAAAAGCTTCATTTGAAAGGAAAACAGCAAACATCGGATCAAACCAAGAAGAAACACAATATACAGTGGGGGAACAATCAACATTTTTTTCAGTACATACATTTCCAATGAGGATATACACATTAAATTTTCACAAGACATCAGTATTAACTCAAAAAATCTGAAAATATAAAGAATTCACAACATTAAAGTAAATAAAGTTTTGTGTAATAAAGTGGAATGACACAGGAAAAAAGTATCAAACACACTAAGAAAAAGCAACTCTCCAAGGCAAGGTAAGGCAAGAAACCAGCTGAAATCTGTAAGTAATTATACCCCCTATCTGTGCAAATTAATTGGGTCAGTTGGGTCAGTAAATTGATGATCTATAAAAAAGGCTTTTGGTTACCAAGGTGTCATGCAAGAAACATCTCATGATGGGTAAAAGCAAAGAGCTCTCCCAAGACCTGTTGTTGCAAAACATATTGATGGAATTGATGTTGACATAGTCAATACTTTTTTCCCCAATGTACTCTAAATACTGAAAAATTAATTGTTTACCATTTAAAAATGTAAATGGCAATGCACAGCACAATCCACAATGCACTTTTATTATTGAATTACTGTCTGTCAATACAGAACTGCAAAAATATATACTTACAAAGCACAATCCACTATTTTGTATATAGATATAGTTATACAGGGTGTCCCAAAAGTCTCCATTCACAGGGGAAATGAATACCTTTAGCTTAATGTCTTCCCCAAATTTCCATACTTAATTTATATTCAGTTCATTTCAATTTTATTTGTATAGTGGTTTTTACAATAGACATTGTCCCAAAGCAGCTTTACAGAAATATCTACACAGTATATACAGTATATATTAAAGGTGTATATTAAATGTGTACAAATAGATATTAAAGGTCTCTATTAAATGTGTACAAATACAAAAATGTGAGGGGTGTACTCACTTTTGTGAGATACTGTATATGTACAGTATTGTTCCAGATAACTTTTAAAAATGCTTTTGAATGCTGGATCGGGAAGTTGTCACAAATTTGCAATGGATTTTAACAGCAAACATGGCAAGCACCTCACACACAACACTGTTGCCAGACTTCAAAAAGACTGGAAGTGTTGAGGACCAACTGAGAAGTGGACGAACGCGGACATCCACTGACAAAAACACAACAGACATGGTGCTGGCAAACACAGTATTGATATATTGATGGACTTTTGGGACATGCTGTAGTTATAGTTATGTATATAATTATAATATCTCCCACTCGGATCCAGGCTTTTTTGGTAGACCTGCACACACATACAATGACTCAATGATTCAAAATGAGGCGATTACATATGTGACATATGTGACAAAGATTTTAGAGAGGGTAACATTAGCTAGCTTTTTTTTAATATATAGATTTACACCAAGCAACAGTAAAGAAAAAGGGCGTCCATTATCTAAAGATAATGATTCTGTGCTTTTGGTAGAAATGCCACACCAAGAAATTCAAATCAATATATTCAAATAAATTTACTCATCTAAACAAGCACTGGGTGGCTAAAATACTGATCCTAATTAATTTGTGTGTGTGTGTGTGTGTGTGTGTGTGTGTGTGTGTGTGTGTTGTACATTACAGCACAGTCTCCTCCAGTGTGAATTCTCTAGCTGCAGTGACAGTTGCAGAGCTGATAGGACCATACTTCAGCTTGTCAGAGCAAAAACTTTCCTGGGCATCAAAAGGACTGAGTGAGAAGGACATACTGTAGCTTTACATGAGACTGTGTAGAACTTGTTGTACACTAGCTTTTATTGCTAACAGCTATAATTACTGTCGTATATAACTGATGCAGGTGTGTTCTATGGAGTAGCATGTATTGGGCTGGCTGCTCTTGCATCTTTGATGGGAGGATTGTTACAGGTAAACTTATCAATTAAAAACAAGCACTATTGTGTATATGGTGATTTGGCTTGTTAGACGCTTTGTGAATGACCTCTGCTTTCCTTTACAGACAGCTATCAGTGTTGTTGGTACTCTCAGTGGACCTCTACTTGGCCTCTTTTCTTTAGGCATCCTGTTTCCCTCTGCTAATTCCAAAGTCAGTGTAATGATTACTGCCTTTAATTTATAGCTTGTTGTTGGGCATATGATCCTGAAAGAATATGTAAAGATATAGAGTATAATCAAAAAGACAAGCATCTTAGCATAGCTTTACTGAGTGCAAGAGGAAACTCGGGCAGTAGTATGATAAAGAAAAGAACCTGTGTTTATTCCTTTGTTCAGAAGGTTTGAGAGAATTATTATTATGTAAGGAACTATGCCAATAAACTTGACTAAAACATGAGAGGACATGTTGTGACAGGAAAATAATCACTGACAAGGTGGTGTGTTGAGACCTGTCAAGAAGCGGAGTTATTGTTACCACCTGAAGTGTTTTATTTCTCTTATACCACAACAGTTTGATCACAATAAGAGATTACAATTTATTATTGAACAACACACCACACGTACATGAACAGACTGATGTTTACTGTGATTTGTCCTGTAGCTGACACTACATCAGAACCATGTTGTTAGCAGTGCTGTGGGAGTATAATATTATTACATGTGTAATGCAGGGAGGCTTGGCTGGACTAGTCAGTGGATTAGTCGTGTCACTCTGGATTTGCGTTGGAGCCCAAATCTACCACCCATTACCGGAGAACACCAGGCCTCTTCATTTACAGACACACGGCTGCAGCGTGACCACAGATGAAAAGGACTTAATGAACGGGACTAGTTACTCAACACTGGCAAGCTATGTCACTTCAGCTGAGCAGGACAAAGCTGTGGACAGGTGTGAAGGTTTTTTTTTTTTATATAAAGTTTTGGTGTAATACGCATTAATAATATTGCTGGAAGTTGGGGTTCTTTGACTTTATGGATTACATTGTTAGTAGTTTGACTGACTGCACAACTGCACATATCTGCACTTTATTCCAAATATAGTCCAGCCTATTGTTGCCATCTATCTTTTTTATCCTTCATATCCTTTATATTATATGCTTATTTTTTTTTCCTTTTCTACTTTTATACAAGTAAATTCTGGTTTAGGTTAATTCTATTTTTATGTCATGGACAGTCATAAAAATAAAATAAAATAAACATTTCACTGCACATCGCATTGTGTATGGCTGTGTGTGATCAATAAAATTTGAATTTGACTGCTTTAAGTCTAGTGTGAAGCTCTCCAGTGTTATACTCAAGCAAAGTTTGATTAAGTAAGTCACTTTGAATAAAAGCGTCTGATAAGTGAATAAATGTAAATGTAATGTAAATGTTTCTCTGTACTTCCCTGCACTTGTGGCATTAGTTTAGACCTGGTTAGTCATATAATTATTATATTAAACTACTCAGTGAATAAATATATGAAAAACCTGCACTTTTAAACAAATTCCACTTATGTTTATATCTTGCTTCTACAGGCCTCTGCTGGCTGATTATTGGTACTCAATCTCTTACATGTATTTCTGCCCTATGGGGACTCTAGTGTGCATAGTTATTGGGCAGATTGTGAGTTTGTTCTCAGGTAAGATGTATTAAATTCTATATAATACCAGTGAGAACAGTGTATTTTAGTGCTATATTTTGTTTGTTTTTAAAGTTTTTTTTGTATTTCCTTTTTGTCATATTTGCTTTATAGGGGGTAGAACATTAAAACTGGAACCAGGCCTAACAATAGCGAAGGAGGATTTAACCTGCTACAAGATCTACAAAACCCTAAAGCAGAGGGTAAGTTTAGGCTGTATTCTTTTGCATTGTTATTATTGCATTATTTCTGTATGACAATTTTGGTTTGTTTGGGGTTTTTTTAGGCTTCAGGAAATGCAGACAGATTTGACATGGTTACGGAGAAAGAGAAATCTGGCAGAACCAACCTTGCATTTTGTGATGTGGAGCTGGATATCATACAAATTCAGGCACACAAAACTCTTCCATAGGACATTTTTAGTTCATCTTTTCTAAAGAAGGACAAAAGTAAGATTTGTGTCTACCACTCAAGTTGATTACTGTCCATGATACATGTTTTCCCATCAAATATAATGTTCTATATGGACGAGAACTTACCTGAAGTTCTGCTAGATGGTCCTGCTAGATAAATCTCAAATTAACTCCTTATTCTACCTCATAACACTGCTCTCATATCACCGCAACAACATAAAATCATCAGTCTTGAGCCTTTCCTAAATATCAATTATACTATAACCCAACATCACCAAGCCTTTAGTAAATGTTGTACATAAGTCTTTTACATTTTTTATTCACTTAGCAGACGCTTTTATCCAAAGCGACTTACAAATGAAAGCACACTCACACACCAATGGTAGCAGAGCTGCCATGCAAGGTGCTAGCTTGCCATTGGGGGCAACTTAGGGTTCAGTGTCTTGCCCAAGGACACTTCGGCATGGGATCACTCGGGCCGGGATTCGAACCACCAACCCCACGATTAGTGGATTAGTGGACAACCCGCTCTACCGACTGAGCCACAGCCGCCCACAAGCTTGCGATTTATTTTGTAATTGTTCATCTATTGTACTCAAATTTCAGTTGAAAACCATTTTCTAAACAGGACACTATTTCACCTCTGTCCTTTGTAATGTAAATGTAGTTTACAGTTTACTCTTAGATGTGAGAATGGCGCTATATTACCACACAAATAAACCACACAAAGAATATGACTAATCTATTCATTTATTGTTGCATTTGCTCTTATCCACCATCACATATAAAAAGTAATTTACAAAATCAGTGGCAATTGAGAACGGTCTTTGTTCAGATCAGGACAGCTTCTGTTCTGTATTTTATTTTAATGACATGAATCATTATCATGTGGTCCTTGGTTTACCACTCAAGTTATAACTGTGGCAGATTGGGCATTATGATCTGTACAACACTGTAATATTTATCTTAAAATAGAAAAAGGATAAGCCACAAATAGCTTTTCGTTTCCAAATGCTCCTTGACTGCACAATAAAACATCTTAATAATGTTTATACATGCTTTATCCACTACTGCAGGGGTCTTCAACGTTTTCCAGGCCAAGGACCCCCAAACTGATGGCGAGATGGAGCAGGGACCCCTAATTATATATATATGTATGAAATTGTGTTATATCAAACTGGTACCAAAACTTTCGCGACCCCCATGCAGTACCCCATGCAGACTCCCTGTTGAAGACCTCCGCTCTACTGTATGTAGCATTTGCCCAATAGTATAGACATGATGACATCAATGTTCTCGTTCATAATAGCGTTTCTTCATGGCTCTGTATTTTCTGAGGAAATAAAGGGCCTCAAGTTCCTTAATCACAAACTCCCCTCGATTAATAAGCTTTTGGATCTTCTCAGGGTCTGTGACTTCTCTGTTCTTCAGAAAAGCTGATTTTAGACGCTCCCGGAAGTAAACTGAGCCTTTTGGGTATTCCCTCCCAAGGTAGAGAAGCTTTAAAAAAGAAACAAAAAAAACAAACAAACAGCGAATAACAGTAGTTTAAATCTGTTTACACTCTGCTTCATACTATATTGCAATAGCAGATTCCAATATTGCAGTGAATACAAAGTTGCACAGACATTACATGCTCATGATGAAAAACTGTAAAAGCAGAAATTCTCACATTCTTGTACAATCTGATAACTTCTCCCCTAAGTGGATTGCTCATCGTTTCCTTGGTCCAAGGCACTAATTGACCTTTTACAGAAAAGACAAAATCAACAGAAAAAAGGTTTATAATCTGACACTCATGGGGCACAGTATAACGGTATTTACCATTTCAGTCTTGTTATACACTGCACCACAAAACTGCACACGATCCTGCTAAATGTCAGGGGGCCCTGGAAAGCTGTCATAAGTGTCTGTAAACTGGCCAAAAAGTTAGGAAAATCTGATTTGAAAGAATTTACTTTGACAGATCTAATTTAAAACACTATGAAACTGTTTTATTTAGGTTCCTTTCAAACCTGTGCCTGGCTGTCAGCCTGCAGAGATCATGCTGGGAAAGGAGCCAGTTTAACAAATGTAACAGTACATGCATTGTCTCCCTAAATCCTAGTTAGCTAAATGTGCTTTTCCTCCCAATTTGATTACGTTTTTGGACAGTTATGTGGACAGTAAAGAGAATATGATGCAATGAGTGACTTTTACCTCAGCTGATTAGAGTTATGTGGCTGATGCTGATAAAAAAGGGATAACTCATTTCCCATTTCTCATGATCAAAGGGATAACTCATTTCCCATTGTAAACTTATAAATGCTTACAAAGTTGACAATGTTGTTTTTCCATAAGCAGAATATGTTTAAATGTAGAGGAAGGCAGGGCGTGTTTCAGTGGAATTGGAATGATATGTTTAAATGCACAGGGCGGCTGTGGCTCAGTCGGTAGAGCGGGTTGTCCACTAATCCACTAACCGTGGGGTTGGCG
>JAFFST010047168.1:360362-383180 GCA_022414735.1 Noturus placidus | reverse complement strand
GTGTGTGAATGGGTGAATGAGACACAGTGTAAAGCGCTTTGGATCCAAGTGCTTTGGATAAAAAAGCGCTATATAAGTGCGCCATTTACCATTTTTGTCAATGATCTCAAGGCAGCTGGGACCATAGTCACCAAGTACAACAACTGGTAACACGCTATGCCATGAAGGACTGAAATCTTGCAGCGCCCCTGCTCAAGAAAGCACATATACATGCCCGTCTGAATTTTGCTAATGAACATCTGAATGATTCAGAGAACAACTGGGTGAAAGTGTTCTGATCAGATGAGACCAAAATGGAGCTCTTTGGCCTCAACTCAACTCGCCGTGTTTGGAGGAGGAGGAATGCTGCCTATGACCCCAAGTACACCATCCCCACCATCAAACATGGAGGTGGAAACATTATGCTTTGGGGGTGTTTTTCTGCTAAGGGGACAGGACAAAGGGACGATGGACGGGGCCATGTACCATCAAATCTTGGGTGAGAACCTCCTTCCCTTAGCCAGGGCATTGAAAATGAAAAGTAATTACTAAGTCATTACCAAGTACTAAGTCATGTTTTGCAGAGGGGTCAAATACTTATTTCCCTCATTAAAATGCAAATCAATTTATAACATTTTTGACATGCGTTATTCTGTCTCTCACTGTTCCAATAAACCGACCATTAAAATTATAGACTGATCATTTCTTTGTTAGTGGGCAAACATACAAAATCAGCAGGGGATCGAATACTTTTTTCGCTCACTGTACATGTAAGCAAGTTTATGATATTGCCTGTATTAACTGCTTTGTACAAAAGGTCAGCTTTTCTTCATGTCTAATCTCCTCTATTGAAGCACCTTCTATTCTATTGAAGTTTGGACAACACGCCAGTGGATTTTATCTAAAATGTATCATAAGGTTTTGCACAAAGTTGTGGAGTTCATGCCAGCTTGAGTGTACAAAAAGGGGGACGTACCAAATACTAAGAAACTCTGACATTCATGTCAATATTTCAAAGATTCTATTTTTCACTCAATTTGTTCTCAATAATATAACTGGGAATGAAAATGATTTTATTCAATTTAAAAATGCAAATAGAATGCAAAATAGAAGCATTTTCACTAGTGCACTCAGACCTTTGGACCCCACTGCTTACAGTATATAATACAGCCTTTGAGATGCTCAATAGCATCATTACCATGTGTAAGGTTAATCATCATTCAGCTTTAATTCAGTCTTTAATAATGACCAAAATCAGATCAAAAAATCTCAATTCCATTTGCTTCAAAGACAATTCACACATGAACCCTCCTCACAAAAGCCCGAGTGACAATCAGAGCTCTTTAATGAAACAATTCACAGAGGAATCGTTTAAAAAATAAATAAATAAATAACTTCCATCCTGTAATTATTATTGATTTGAAATGCTCTGCTGTACTAATGTGTTAGTGATCATTTCACAAAGCAGGAATGAAGAACTGATACATTGGAAGGGATTTTTTTTTATCAGTTCTGTTTTAAAACATTTGTAGCTGCATGAAAAATCACACTGAATGCAGTGAGGAACTTTTCAGAACATGGCATAATATAATCCAGACATAAAATGAAGTCTGTCGTTACAGCCTTTCTCTGCCTATCATGTCCGATTTCACTCTGTATATTACATCGGGGTGCTAGTAAGAGGAATAAAGTCCCCAGCAGCATTTCACATGGATTTCACTCCACTCCCAGAGTCGGAATTTAATCGCATGTCTCGTCTAGAAAAAAAAAAAAAAAAAAAAACCTGCCCTCTTCACTTTGTGGGGGGAAAAAAGAGGAAAATGTCATGCCATCTATATTCTCAACACATGATAATAACTTTCCCTCACAATGCCTGGCTACGTTGCAACGGGGAAAATAATTCTTCCTTTTTACGCCACCAGAAGATGGGGGGATTTGTTGCTAAAGCTGCAGACAGATACTGCTGGAGCCTCTGTAGCTATTCCTCATGCTGCATTGCTGAGCTTTTTATACAAATCGTCCCCCGGTGACTACTAGTAGAAGACACCTTTGCTGGAGTGTCTTTGGCAAGAGAAATTCACCACTCAAGAAGAGAGACTATTAGTGCCTATTACCCTGAAAGGTCCCTTCACAGGGCTTTGGTGAAAGATGGATGGTGCATAGAAGAATTTTGTCATCTGTCACAGGGAATTGATGTCAATGTGTCAGGCACAAGAGGTTACACGACAGGAAAGCAAAATAGTATAGGTATTGATCTTAGCGGAACATGGACAGTGCAGGTCAGCTTAGACCTTACAATCAGAAGCAAATAGTTTTGTCAAAAATGAACTGTAGCGCAGCAATCGCAACAGAGGACACAAAAAGAATTATTTTTAAATCTTTATTATTAAGGAGAGTTTCCATTACAGGGGGCTAGTCTATCTAAGACTGTCCGTCACAATCCTGCTGCCTGACACCCATTGCACCTGACTCCCACCCTCTATGTTTCAGATGATTAGACCAACCAGGTTACGTGTGTGATCTGGTCACTAGATGCTTTTCTGTGGACACTACCACCAGACCTGGCTCCAGGGGTGGATCCCGTTAACCCTGATCCAGGTCAGGTACACATAGTCTTGTTTGTACCTTTCACAGGGGTCATTGGGATTGTTCTTTTCCTGGCTTCTCCCCTCAAATTTGTGCACCAAGTGGCCCTATTGGTTCACCTAAATACACAAGCTCCTTCATGATGACAAGGTCTCATGAAAGGGCAGACATTATCATATAAGCTATATAACTTCAGAAGGCCTTGCTGCATGACAGAATGGTGCTTGATAAAGAATGTCCAGCTCAGAGTCAGCCGATGTTGCAAAGTTTGTTCTGTAGCCCTAGAGGGAGAACTGTATTTTTAGCAAGTGTCCACTGCAGCTGGGTAAGTATATGCAGTCAGGGGTCAGACCCACAGAGCTTAGAGTGGCTTTGCAGCATACATCTAGACCATCACTCCTGAAAACACACAGTCATATTGTCTTATTACTTATTTCTCCTAGACCAGCTATCTACAGGGACTGTGGTCAGAACATAGCCATGACTTTGCCAAAAGGGAAAAGGAAGAGAGGAACAGAAAAGGGAGGGTGAGTGGCTGAGCCATGGAAATAAATGAGTCCAAATACTCATTCACTCACCTGCTCAGTCTCCCTCATTATGCATACACGAGCACATTATTTGAGAAGCATGAACTTGTTCACAGTTAATGGCTGCGTGTCTTAACAGGTTGGAGGTGATTTGGTGGCATCAGGTGTGGAGCTCCTGGTCGCTGCAGACATCCCATGAGCCAAGAGCATGTATATTAAACAAGATCAGCCTCTGGCCTTTCAATCCAACCTCCCATGCTAACAAGGAAGCCCTATCACCTCATTGAGAATGCTGGGGCTTTCAGGCCAAATGAATGGAGATTACATTGGATTCTGATCTAATGTTATGAAGATGCGATAGTCAGGCTGATTTCTTTCTGGCCCAGACTCTAAATGCATGCATTTTATCCGTGACAGGGTATAAATAATCCACCTTATTCACATTCATTACTGACTATCATATTTTTTTTCCAGAATGTCTTTAGAGGAGAAATTAATAGTAGATAGACTGAGTATTATGCACTAGACATGTATAAGGATAACCAAAATGCTAAACTACAGCCGAACCGCAATCTGTTGCTCTCCAAATAAACTATGAACATTAGTGTTGGCAGCCATTACAACTTTAATTAAGCACACTGCACAGCATGTATCTAAAGGGCTGGTGCAGCAGTAATGGTACAGAATGGACGGGAGGTAATGGAGTGCATGTGATCTATCTCATAACGAGTTTTCTTTTCTCTTTAACTGTAATGCTGTTACACTAAACGAACTGAATCATGTTGTGCTCAACATAGTAATCTTGGTAACCTTGACTTACGAATCCTATATATTCACAACAAGCCAGGAGGAGTCAATAATTCTGATCTCTCAGTAAAGCGGAGCAGGGTTAAGCTGGTATCTGAAATCTGCTTGGCATCATTTTTTGGTAAAGTGCACAGGTTCAAGGGTTATTCTCAAAAAAGGGGTGGGGTTGGTGGAGACTAATGAAAGAGGAAGTAAATAAACAGAAATAAAACCAATGGAAGCAATGAAAAAAAAAAAAACGAATGGAAAAAAAAGCATTACCTGCAAACAGAGGCAATCAATCTGACACCAAATTCCAGGAGCTCACCAGCCCCACTGTACTTTTTAAGGCCTGTGTTTTTATAGATTGTCATAAATATCGTCTCGGCTCGTGAATTTCGATTGACCTCCAGGCGCATTGCAGTCAATGTCTTCCATTGCAGGACCACTGGAGCTGTTAAAGCAGCTCCAATCTGCTTCTCTCTCCCACCTGTGCTCAACTAGGAATGAGGCTCGCCTATGGCAAAAATCATAAAGGAAATGAATATCATTTCTCCTTCATTTTTACTGCTCCACCTGTTGACGTATACGGGTGAAGATATACAGTAACAAATCCCAGAGTTGCGAAGGGCAAGTAGGTGGAAAACAATGAATGGTCATACCTTTTTTATTTATTTATTTTAATAGATCGTCCTCCTAAGGAAAAGATGAAAGGAAGACGAGTGCAACGAAGGACAGAATAACAGTCTCAGTATTTACTGTGCCTTCCAACCACCCAATATTGGACTTTAAACCCTGTGGTGGTTATTGCAATGTTCTTGTTATTGAGCACATGTCCTCTAGAGTTTCCAGTTTTAAAACCATTCACAGCGGAAAGGACAACTGGTCAGGTTTTTATTTTATATATATATATATATATATATATATATATATAGGTTTTAGATAAATTGTATCTATAACAACTCTTCTCTTACATTGTGGTAATATAAACGGCAAAAACTCAACAGAAATGTTTATTTCAGTGTTTTCTTTGCTCAGTGTCTAATTATATTTCCTCCTGTCTAAAGGCTTTGGGAACAATCACATCCGTATAGTACATACAGAATTTCTGGAAAGTTCATTTTTCCCCAACAGTACTGAGTGTGCATCACCATGTACATCACCATGTATGCTAGATATGTCATGCCATGTACTGTATGTTTCCCCTAAATCACACTTACTAGTGTAAAAACAAATTAAATCAGATTGTTGTTTTCTTGATTAAACAATAATATATAGTGCATTTAGTGTATTAAATATATACAGTGTCTTCACAGCAAAAAAAAAAAAAAACTTTATTTCTAACATCCAACGAACTAAATGAAGCATTATTTGAACGAATAATACCATTATTGTAGTCTTCAACTATGTTTTTGTGTATGACAGGCATATGAAATTACAGGCTAATTCTATTAACTCAATAACTGTATTTGTGAGCACAAAGTGAGATATTTTAAATGAAAGTGTTTTAAACTTACCGAATTTTCAGAGTTTTATTTCTCACAGTTTTATCGAGTCCAAAATGACACTGCAGTTTTAGAGAGTTCGAGCACTAGACGATAAAAAGCCTTGCATAGAACGCTATGTACTACTGTATGTGGAGCTGCGTTTCCTTGGCATTGCTGATACTCAGTTATGTGGTATGCACAACAGGTACAATGCATTACATTGCACAACAGGTACAATGCAATACATAACGATGCATAAACAATCACAACATCGTGCATTATAGTTTACTACAGATATGGGCTTCAGAAAAAGTGTTGCAGAAATAGTTGCAAGGATATCAATAATTGATTCATTCTAATGAAAAATGATTCATGTGTAGTATTTTACCTTAAATGTACTGACAGAGTGGAGACAATGTGATACACAGTACATAACCACACTGTAGAATACGGTGCTGGAGGACTCCGATCAAAGTGGATCTCTTATACATTATTGCAGCTTGGAAGCAGGGAACGCTTCCATAACGTCTTCCAAGTAGGACTTCATTTACATTACCACCTCAGAGATCTACCGTCATCACACTGATCCTTATAGTCCAACATGGCTGTGGAGAGCATACTTCACTGAATTCTAATTCAGTATTATATTCTTGTGTGGTCATGGTGTTTACAATTTGTGCATTTAACAAATTCATACATGAAGCTAGCTCAATATCCAGTCCATTACCAGATCATTGATCACCCAACGAGCAGTGGGACCTCAAATTCTGTTTATAAACTGCAACATATACCAAGCCGGCCAATTAGTCGCTGAGTCATGAAATGTTCTGTGTGGGTGGTTAAACTTTTGGACCATTTGGTAAAACATGTTCGCTCACAGCCCACACCACCACATACAAAGCTGGGAACCCTGCTTTCGCTCATGCCACTGACCTGCACAGCTGACTCTGCACTCTCTGCCAAGAAAAACATCATACACCGTCTATATTGTAAACAAATGGAAAAGCACGGGGAGAAAAAGTGCTGCATCTGAGACCAACAGGCTCCCACGTGGATCTTTTAAATGCTGCAACCAGCTGCTTTAGGGCAAAATATCTAAATCTAAATATGGCTGGGTTTTTTTTTTTGTTTTGTTTTTTTTAATGCACTGGTTTATTCAGCTCTCAGTCTTGTAGAAGGCATTGTGTGGGATTAACCTTAACACTGAAAGTTAGATGAGAGGCAATGCAATAGGGTTTTAGCATCATATCATCTATACACAGAGTGAGGTTTGTGCCGTGCATGCTAAACAATTAGACGATTAAATCTTATGTGCTTATTTGCTGTTCAGGAGGTGTGTAGCTGAAAGGTTAACTGAAAAATCCTCCCATAACAATCTAATGAATGAGCCGAGGCGGCTACTCGTCCCTCCCTTAACTCCTATATGCAATGGGGTTCATTTGTGGATGGCGGGAATGCAGGCATGGGATGTGAATGTTAAGGTCAGCGCTTGTTGCAACCATCAAGCTCCTTTTGTATTCTATGAGCTTGTGTTTTCTGAAATTCTAATAAATCACTCCTTTGTCTGACTACTAACATATTTTCCATGGAAAATCTGGAAATAGGGGTCTCCACAGGGCAGTGTGAACACCATGACTCATAACAATGCACCCTAAAATAGACTTGTAGAATGTAGAACCCCAACAATGCTGTCTAAAATGCAAGGAAATAATTCAACATCAGTCAAGCGTTTTCTCATACACTGACCAGCTTAAAAAAAAAATAAATAAATAAAAAAGAAAAGCTAATCATTTGTGACATTGGGGGTTAAACGTCTCCTACTACTGTGCTGGCACTGCATTAACAAGCAGAATAAAAGCTCAGAATTTTAACATCTGCTAGAAGTTATCACTCCACACTTGACATCCACCAAAAGAGCCGCCCAAAAAGAGTCATCTGGCATATGAGTTATGAATGACTGACACAGGTGTTTGGAACTTTCCCAATATAAACTGAAAGCCCCGCCCCGTTCATCTCATCTCAAATTATTCATCTTTCGTCCAGTGCTCTTGTCTTGACTCAATTTTACTGACCGAAAGATTAGTCTTATTTCTGTTTGGGGAAACAGATAATGTTCAGAATTCATTCGTGTGAAATATAATTTATCCAATGTACAATATCCAATAGAGACGACATGGAAAATCTAGTCGGAAATAGTCAAAAACTGAATTTCTTTCATGTAGACAATAGAAAAAGTTTACATGTGCACTATCTTATTAATTGGTGTATGTATATGTATATATATATATATATTTATTTATTTATTTATTTTTTAAAGAAAATGTGCATGTGAAATTTTCTACTTTCATCTTTAGACAAGTGATTAATAGTCAAATAATGGACCATACTGGGGGGCAAGGTGGCTAAGCATGTTTGACTCGCACTTCCAGGGTTGAGCATTCAATTCCCACATGTTTCGGGGGTTTACTCTGGGAGCTCCGGTTTCCTCCCCAAGTCCTAAGACATGTTGTAGGCTGATTGGCATTTCCAAATTGGATATAGTGTGCGATTGTGCCCTGAAATGGATTGGCACCCCATTCAGTTTGTGCCCTGAGTCCCCTGGGATAAGCGCCAGGCTCTACGCAACCCTGTGCAGGATAAGCGGCATGGGAAATGGATGGATGGATGGTGGACTGTACTGAAAATGTACTGCATTTTGATCCCCCTCCCACCACCATCCCTTGGAAGGACCATGCATTATACCTCTTTATGGTTGGCAAGGCTGTTATAATACACTGTAGAACAGTAATGATTTATAATCTGACTATCCGGTCTGGTTTGCATCTGGTTCCTCTCAATGTTGTTTCACAGAGGTTTTCATCACCACTTTATAAATCTAAATCTGGATTTCTGCAAAGCTACTTTATGACAACTGTAAAAAGCACTATACAAAAAAAAAAAGAAAAACAATGTAATTGAATAAGCCTCATCTCCGATGATACACCATGTATATTCCTGACTTCAGCATTGCCATGGTAACGTAACATTTTTGCCTAAAAATATACCATCACCTCCAGTGAACCTGTAAAAAATAAAACTGCATGAGTGATAATATCAGACGGAAAGGAAGTCTTTTCGTCTGAACAATGTATCACCCGAGAAGTGAGCAGGGATTGTTGAAGCACGCACAGGGATTTTACAGACTAGCAGGGGCTGTAATAACTCAGGACCCAAGCGCCTTGTATTATACCTCATGAGAGCAGGAGTACAGAAAGCAAAGTGGGATCCATGCAGGCCCACAAAGATTCAGTCCCCCCACATCTGACAGTGGAATGGCCTGCTGACAGTGGAATGGCTCACTTGCTGCGGGTTGTAGGGGTGCTGCTGTGATAGGGACTGACTCTATAATCCCACACTTACATCAATATTAACGCAACTGACTGGAGTGCCAGAAAACAGTTAGAAAATGCTGATGCTTGAAACTCCTCCTGGAAATATTAAGTACACCTTTCCTCATAGAAAGCTTTACCATATCAACGTTTCTACACCTTTTCTTTGTTAAAAAAATCTAATAATTTATTATTTCAATTATGTGAAATGTACAATTCGCTGCGATTAAGGCCTAGCATAGAAATGATCAAATATAAGAATGAGCACATTAATAATGTATAAACCTATTATTTAGCTTGCAGTCAGTATCACTGTCTAAGTCAGGCTGTGACAGAAAATTAATCAACACCTTCTGACCAGTTTCAAGAACAGTGCTGGGGTATAATAAGAAAAATAAGCTTAATTAACATGTACAATTACAGCTACTACAGGAAAAAGCTGTGGTTTGGATGGATGAGAGGTGTTCTTATATTATTAGCTAATTTGGTACTTATTGCCAGATTTGAACTAAGGCTAGTTGAATTATAGTGTATGGAGATAATGACAGAAAAACAAGAGCACACCATCAGTTAGACATTAATTGTGACAAATTCTTAATATATAAGTGGTAATAACTGCTCATGTATTTATAAACATACCTATCAATCAACATCCATAGAAAGATGCCAGAAAAGTAAGCTCGTTTACCAATCTACCGACCAATCTCATTATGAAATTTCAAAGCTTTTTCCAGAGTGATAACTCATCTTGTAAACCCACAGAAAGCTGGCGAAGCCAAGGGTTTTTATTTGCCTGTGACAACCATCTGTTTCCTCATAAAACATTCCATGACAAATTGGAAATGCCCATTCGTGGAGATGACAAGGACGTTGTGCTCTTTCTGACGAGAATGATCTAGGCTCCAGATTTTACTCGGCTAAAGTCAGATTTTGAGAAGTGCTGCAGACGTGCTGCATTGGATTTGTACTAACAATCTGGGACTGTTACATTTGTATTAGTCCATCAAGTAGAGGAAAGGCACTGTTGGATCTTCATCTGTTTAGTACTCCAAATTTATCTGTGATATTTGGATTTCAACCAGATGCGAGTACGGCTTCGCACAAGGTGTTTTTGTTGCATCCCTCAGGATCCTGGTCACGATGCACAACTCTACTCTCAACAAGATGCACTGTGAACCTTTTTGGCAAGCGTTCTAAAGAAAAAAAAGTTAGCCTAACACCTCTTGGGTTTTTGGGTTCGATTCCAACTCTGGCATATCTGCGCAGAGCCTGCATGTTCTGCCCGTGCTTTGGGCTTTCCTCCCCCAGTCCGCATTGTAGGCTGATTGGCATCTCTGAACAATCTGTAGAGAGAGTGTGTGTGTGTGTGTGTGTGTGTGTGTGTGTGTGCGTGCGTGTGCGTGCGTGCGCGTGCGTGCGTGCGTGTGCGTGCACGCGCGATTGTGCCCTGTGAAGGCACAAGGTGAAGACCCTGTGAAGATGTCCCCTGTCTTGTGTCCCCTGAGTCCCCTGGGATAGGCTTCAGGCTCCCCGTGAACCTGTACAGGATAAGCAGTACAGAAAATAGACGGATGGATGGAGCCTCTTACTGGAATCTGTATTTTGTATCTGTTCAATCAAAATATCCCAAGGTTCTGCCTGAAGTGAAGAGCTACCGTATTTTCCGCACCATAACGCGCACGGGATTATAAGGCGCAGTCTCAATTACGGGGTCTATTTCCGTATTTAACCAATACATAAGACGCACCGTGTTATAAGGCGCATGCTAAAACACACGGCTGTTACGCCTCGGCCAGTAGATGGCACCCCAGCATGAACTAACTCTGGACACGTGACTAATTGTTTTAGATTCGGTGATGTATCCCAGCTGTGTCGTGTTTGGTTTGATTATGTTGGGTATTTAAAGCCCTCGGGGCTAAGAGCACATTGCGCGGTATTGTTCTTTGTTTGAAGGTCTGTCTGAGTGTTTGCCGAATGAAGCCAGTATGGTTAGCCTTTGTTGAAGCCAGTATGGTTAGCCTTAGCCGGGGATGCTAAGCGGTGCTTGTTTGTTTGCTTTGTTCTTAAATAAAGACGGTTCTCCCGCACTTATTTATTGCCTCCAACTTCGTGACAACGGTCTACAAAAAAAAGGTACCGGAAGCAAAACAGTGAGTTAAGTTGAACTTTATTCAACAAATGTTGTTTTGCAGCATACCGGTAGTATACCTACCGGAGGCATGGCGGAGGTAAGCGTACTTACTGTACGTATTACGTATTGTTCTCTGATTGGTTTATCACTGCCAGCGTACGTAGTGTGCGTATAACGTCGTCAGACAGTCAATCAAGCGGAGAGTTTACCAAAGTCGCACAACATTTTTACAGATTTTGTAACTCAGTCCACACATAAGGCGTGTGGATTATTAGGCGCACGGCCAATTTTTGAGAAAATTTAAGGCTTTTAGGTGCGTCTTATAGTGTGGAAAATACGGTAATTTTAAATAAGCCTCGTTGCTTTTAGTGTACACTACGTCAGGCAGTGCAAAAAAAGGCTAAAGTGCCCGCTGGCGCCCTTGCTATAATGAAAGGCCAGTAATGATAAGGGAAGAAATCGTGGACAACAACATCTGAGAATGCAAGACATCATTCAGAGGATGAGCTTAGCGATTGGAATTATATTTCTGAATAATAAAGGGCTTGAGTTGCTCGCACTGCTTTACTACCGTTTCCGGATAATGAGATGAAGCCAATGTGATCTGATTGTCCATGGATATATGAGTGCTCGTACAGGGGCAATGGCCCAAATGGTTTTGCTTTGATTTCTCCCACAAACAATCGGCACTGGATCTTTGGAATCAGCAAGGCTTGTGATGTGACTAGTACAACGTTGCATGCGTATTGCCTTTATAGCCCTTATGTGTAAGTGGAGGCTTCACTGAAGTGGACAGGCTTGAAAAATTGGTCAGAGACAGTTAAGCTAAACATATATATATATATATATATATATATTTTTGTGTGTGTGTGTGTGTGTGTGTGTGTACATTTGTGAAAATAGTTTGGGTGGTGCTTCTCTCCCTCCCGCCATCTACTGAGCAATACAAGAGGTCAAATAAACCTCAGCCCCTGGGAAAGAGCCCACCGCATACCACCTGTAAATATAAGGGTCCACTTGGTGCAGCCAGACAGCTTAACCACTAGGGCAAAAACTAAATTAAAAATGTGCCACGGGCTGTACTTGCAGGAGATTATTGGTGGCACTGTCTCGGTGGCTCCCACACACTGGGGGATCTAATACAGCACACTGTTTACCCAGGCTTTGGAGATATATCTCCGGAATTAAGCCAAGCCTCTCCCCTGTCACTCATCCAGCCCCTGCTCTTGGCCGGCTGAAACCCTGATGGTGAGAATCGCCTAACTAGCACTCTCCTCAGGACATTAAGATCAAAAGGATGACTTTCTATCACTGACGCCGAATGCAAAAACCCACGCAGTGACTTGAATATTAACTTTTATAATTTTATATCTTCAATGTTGTCCAAGATTTATTGTGTAATGAGATTTAAGTCAATGACTTGGCTTGATAACCACAATGCAATTCAACTACACGCTCATAGCGACGGCAGTGGAATTTAGCCCTTGCTTCACCTCTACCTAAAAAGACTGATGCAGTGGCGCTTTAATCCTTAAATCTGTCCAGCTCTCATGTCCACATCTGAACTGAACACTCTGCTCAAACAGATCAGCTTCAAAATCTTCAACGTTCATGCTAATACCACCGTCAGCATCATCGTACTTGTTTCGTAGACTGCTATGAGTTGTGCTGAGTTTTTGTCGTAACTCAACCACAACTGCGTCAAATCCACAACTGCACAGCGGTCAGGATCTTTGAGTCCATTGTTTGACTCCTAATTAATATGATGCTGAATGTTGACAGAAAATGGTGAGCTAACAGCAAAACCTGGCTGTTTGAGCTTGTTGACATGTTTTTATCCTATTAAATGACACTGAAATTGTGTTAGTAATGTCCCGCTTTGACAACAGCATGGGCATAAACTGCTAACTTCTAATGGGAATTACGAAGATACCGAACCAGAGACAAATTAGCACCAGAGTTGCTAAGAACTAATATTTCACATTTTTTATGTGTTTAATGTGTTTCAGGTTTTTCCTTCAGTGGTAAATAAGAAATGTGTTAGAATTTGTCCAAGTAATTTGCATTCTGTATGTGTTTTTTGTGTGTGTGTGTGCGCGCACATGACTCACCAGCTCATGATAAATGACCACTTGTTGTTGGCATTCAGTTAATATAGTGGGAGGTATGAAAATTGGATGTACCTGTTAATATTGGTTTTGACTAATGATCCCTCCTGTTAGTCATGCACAAAAGGGGACTAATGAGGGTGACGTCTGGTTATTAATGAGGAAATACAATGTTTATCATGCACCATGTTGCCTGCAAATGAATGGGTGTGAAATGTGATCTATTTGGATATAATTGAGGCACAGCTATCCTCAGATTGCTTTCTTACAGTTCGAATGAGGAGGGCAGAGAAAGAATGGTACTGATTAGCTTCTCTGCGGCAAGACATTAAGGCCATGCCTCTATTTCACTGTTCATTCATCATTTCCTCATCCTCCATGCTTAATGTGATCAACAATCACATTAGATTCAGGGAGCTGATTAAGACACTGTGTTTCTGTGTTTCCTTGCGATTTCCTTCTCAGCACAAATATATACAGTACTGTGCAAAGGTTTTAGGCTCGTGCAAAGAAATGCTGTAGAGCAAAGATGCCTTTAAGTATTGATGAAATTAAGTATTTCTAACTTTAAAAATACAGTATATATATATATATATATATATATATATATATATACATACATATACACACACAACGTAAAGAGCAGTAAACAGTAGTAAATCGAACACAGCCAATATTTGGTGTGAAGAAACAATAAAAATAAAAACAACAGTCTATGGTACAATTAGTGCAGTTTTAAAAGGAAATGAGCTGTAAGTGTTATTGAGGATCTTGCAGAACCAGACACTGTCCTTCTGGAGATTTTGACTATCGTTCTTGCTTCTTATTTTTGCAGCAAAACCTGCAGCCTCCATCGTGTTTTTTGTCTGAAAAGTGTCTCTTCCGTAATATGTTGCCTTCTTTAATGACATACTGTCATATCACAGAAAACCAGTGACTCCATTTCCCAGGATGCACCACAAACTACAAACATGGCTGAAGAGGACTATACTTCCCACACACACGTTCACCTTCTCCGAAATCACACACACCTGTTGCCAATCTCACACTCAGTCCACACTATATAAGAAACTTTTTGAACACTATGTCTTTGCGAAGTATTACGCTCAGTTGCCATAGTCTCTGTGGTGTACCAAGCCTTTATACATAGCTTTATGTTTCATGGTTTAGATCTGGTTCTCGTCCTCGTTATTTGAGAAGTGCCAGTTATAGTGGAGGAGCAGCTAATAGCATGAAAGATATGCAAGTGTGGTGAAATGTCAACATGAATACCAGGTCTGTGATACATTGATGAGGGTGAACCAGGCACTTCACGACCAGCTGCCACTAAACATAATGAACTTCATAATACAAATGAACACACAGTCTTGTAATTAATGTGAGAAACAAATTAAAAATGCCTGCTCAGCACTGTAAACCGTAGCGTGTAAAAGGTGTGTAAGCCTTAGGCTTGCACATAATATGTTGCAAGTTCAATTACCTAAGGCAATGATTTGATATTTGACAATACGGCTTAATCTGCTACAAAACAATTTGATTAAGAAACCTCCAATTGATGACCAACTTTGTTCTGAATCTCGCCTACGCCTATCATTAATTTGTATATGAGGATGTAGAAAAAGACTATTTTAAGTATCGGAGTTGTTGGAAAATCACCTTGGAAGCCTGTTTTAGTTTAAAAATATGAATTCCTTTTTACACATTACTCAATAATACTCAATTTATCATCTATTATAATTGAAAATCAATTTATAATCATTGCCTTGGTTCATTTCAATCGTAGGCTTTTAAAATCGAAACAATGTAGTATTAATGTGGCCCACATCCAAAATATCCAGCAGACAATTTCACAATATTATACAGTACTGTAACAGCTCCTCGCTTGCAAAATACTTTGCATTGCTCACAATGCACATTAAAAACATATTTCTGTACATTTTGAAAATACATAGGAATCTAAATTATTTTGCATATTAAAGCTATTAGGATTTTTATACTATATAGAAAATAATCTTTATCCGCATTATAAGCAACAGCTATGCTCTGGGTTTCACATAAATCTCCAAAGGGAAAGCAATGCATTCTTCATCATACTGCTTCTCTCTTAGGCACAGGCCTAAAATGCTCATTCTGTGACAAGGGGATGAAATTGAAACCTAGTCATCTGTTTAAATATTCGAGTTATTGTCAGATCCTAATGAAAACAATTTTTCAGAGTTAAATCTGAATAGCGAAATTACATAAAAAAACACATAAACCAAGAGAGGCTGAGTGATGAAATGGGAGGAGGGCGATGATTGCATGGCTACACCGCGTTCCCCGATTGATACCTCTTCATCTGGGAGTATGATTTCTGCTCATTGAAAAAAAATGAGCAATAGAAAGTCGGCTCACTGTGTTCTGCTGTGTTCTTTCTGATGAATTTACCTAATGACAATGAATTACAGTAATGCTTCAATTCCACAGAAACCTGCTGCTTCACTGCTTATATTTCCAAAGTCAAAGGGTTTTGTTAATTACATAATCTTAACTGCGAAGGGATTCCTCCTGTACATCACCAAGTCATAAAACAACAACAAAAAAAAAAAACAGTACAGTATTCTCTGTGTTTGTGTTCTATAATCCAATTTTGACCGCACTCTCAGAAAAAAAAGCTACTAAGCTATACCTTTCCTTATCACTGGGGTAAAGATATCTTTTTGTACCTGTAGTAGTATAAACCTAATTATAAAGGTACAAGCTTGGCCCTTAATTCCCAATTATATGCATCAAACCAGTTTAAAAGATGAACTACATTCAAACACTACATGGGCAGACGTTAGTGGACAACTGAACCTCACACACTTATGTTCTTACCCAAAGTTTTGGCACAAAGTTAGAATCACAATCGTATATTGTAAAATGTCTTTGTATGCTTTAGCATTGCAATTTCCCTTCAATGGAACTATGGGGCCCAAACATGTACCAGCATGACAATGCCCCTCTGCACAAATACATGGTTTGCCAAGGTTGGAGTGGAAGAGCTCAAGTGGCCTGCACAAAGCCCTGACCTCAATCCCACTGAACACCTTTGGGATGAACTGGAATGCTGACTGCCTCCCAGACCTCCTCACCCAACATCAGTGCCTGACCTCGCTAATGTTCTTGTGGCTAAATGAGAACAAATCCCTTCAGTCATGCCCTAAAATCTAGTGGAAAGAGCTCCCAGAAGAGTGGAGGTTATGATAACAGCAAAGGAATGGAATACTCAAAAAGCAAATATAGGTGTGATGGTCAGGTGTCCATGAACTTTTGACCATATAGTTTATATATAAAATGTTTGTTCATCTTTGAGATGCCCTGTGAACTTGAACTGCCAAGCAGGTGTGAGCTAGCTACCTCTGTGTTCGGACAGCTGCCCATGTCACCATTTTCACACCATGAAAAGTGTTGTCTCTGAAAATAGTACCACACCAATGGTAGCCATTAGAGAGCTCCCATCTAGCCTGCCAGTTCCATTTCCCACAGAAAGGGAGGACTTAACCTGACAGACATCATGGTGCACTGACACATACAGACGAGTGCAGTCAATCTGCTGACTAAATCGTGTGATTTACAAGCCGTGTTCAGATGAAAGCCAATTTACTTGCCAGCAGTTTCCAGTAGTGGATTTGCCCCATGACATTAAGTGCACACATATGGTAAACTTGCATGTAATAGGATTACTGTGATTAATACAGCCCACCAACTGGAATGTAAAAAACATAGCAATCGTGGATGTTACACTCTTTCACGCCACCACTCCAAGAGCAGGGACAGCTGCCAGTCATTGAGAAACTCCTACCCATTGAGTGCCAGTGCTTTATAAAATGAGTCTGGTTATTACAATGTGTTCCTCAATATAACTCATTTCTCAATAACTAAATGATCAGTGTGGGTGACAATCATTATTATTTCCTGCACTGTTTGGGCATGTGGAGAAATTGAATGAAATGTAACCATTTGAAGCAACTGCATAATAAAACCCAACATCAAATATATCTCAAGCAGTGTCAGAATTATTTCAATCAAAATGCATCATGATGTATCAGGTGATGGAACTGTAAAATGTCAGTGAATGTGGTCTAAATGTTTGCAATGTCTGTTAATTGGGTGGACTTCGGATTGAAAGAGTGCTGCCATTTAAACAGATATACCGCTGCTGAGATTTCCCAGTATATGAGCTAGTTGAGTTAAAGAGCAGTACCGTATCTTCAGTAAAAATGCAGGGCAAATTCATCATATGGGAAGGGAAGAAGATGTGCATTGCTGACTCACAGGTCTAGGGTCCTGTGTTCAAACTTTATCTTAGGTTAATCTATATTGAACTGATGGGTACACAGATATGAATAGGGGGTTGATTAGAGTTAGGATAGTGCTTTGGGATTAGGGTCCAAGAGGATGCAACAAAAAAAGGATCATGAATTCACTTAAAGCATACCTTGGGAAATATAACCAATTAAATTTGGTTAATGTAATGTAGCTGAGGTTGAGGAACTGTCCAAACCAGAATTCACACAAAGAAAGAAAGAAAGAAAGAAAGAAAGAAAGAAAGAAAGAAAGAAAGAAAGAAAGAAGGAAATTATGATGAAGGGAAAAAAGGTAGTAGGAAGGAATGAAAGAAAAAAGGAGGAAGGAAGAGAGGGAGGAAAGTAAGAAGAAGGAAGTTAGGAAGAATGGATGGAAGGAAGGAAAGAAAGAAAAGGTACCTGGTTTAAATCTGAATACAGCTACAGATATTTGGAACATTAACATAAACACACACCGATCCAGTTACTGACACTGAGTTAAACCCATATTCTGTATGCAGACTTTTGCATATACTCAGTGTAGGAAGTTCTCCGAGTTCCTCCCACCTCCCAAAAGCATGCCAGTAGGTAAATTGGTGACTTGAGATTGTCCCTAGGTGTGAAAGAGTGTGTGGACTGGTGTCCAATCCATGGTGTATTCCCACCTCAGTGTACTGTACACATATACTCTGCATTCACCATGCCGTGACTCTAACCAGGACAAAGTGGTTACTGAAGATGAATGCATTAATGAATATCCATTATGGTACTGTGGCTGTGAAATGCATTAAGAGGATGCAGGATGTAGCAAGCTAATCGTGTTACAACGGGACGTGACGTCTTAAAAACACTCTAGACAAACCTGAATCTTAAAAAAAAATAAAATAAAAAAATAAAAAACCTTCTGAGCCTTTTTGCAAACCATCCAGCTGATGATTAATGAGAAAGCAAGTGAGGGACAGTAAATTAATATTGCCTTACACAATTTTAAACAATATCCTACAATAAAGTGCCCATCTGCAGCACTTCCAAGAACCCAGAAATAAAGCAAGCTTGTGGTGTTCCCGATAACAACCCATTTCAGCAATTTTATGACACCATAAACCTAGACCTTCAACCGGTGGCTCACATCTCGAGGCCTGATTTCCAATTCTTAACGCTCATTCCGTTCCATTAATCTCTTTATGCAGTTCAACCTTGCAAAACACAAACAACATTCTCTGAGTTAATAGTTTTTCATCTGGTGCAATTAAGCATTTACAAAAGACTGCCAAAGCAAACCATAAAAAGGCAGACTTCCTTCTGTGTCGAGGGTTGATTTCCAGGGTTGTGAGTAAGATCGCGTGGCATTGCGGGATGGAAGCATATCAGCCACTTTGTCCAATGCATGTTGGAAGCATGCCTATGAGGATTTTGTGGAAATCTGCAAAGGATTTTAACATCTGTCTACTGGCAGGGGATGATGTCCTCCCAGCCAAGAGCTGCTATCCCCCTTCACTCGTTTCTGCCACAGACCATTGCACCAGGACTGCATGGTCTCCAAGCTCTCACATGTGATATTCTCCTAACAAACTGTCCTCCATTGTAAACCTCCAACTCCTTTACCTTCTGCTAAGAGGTCTGTTCTCGGGCTGCTGGAGAGCCATCTCATTATGGCCCTTGGTGCTCGAATGACGAACACTTCCACCAAGTGACACTGCAGACAATCGCACTATCAAGCCAAAACTGGACCACAGCACTTGTTTAATCTTATTAGTCAGAAGGTGTTGATTTATTGATCTGACTAGTTTAAGCTAAATGCCAAATCAGTTTCATATTACTGTTCCCATTCTAATACGTTATAGTTTCTAACAATTCGTAACAACTCATTTTCAGGGCAGACTGTCCATAAATCTTCATGTAATAGTAAACACATTGGAAAAGTGTGCTGTTATTTAATACATAATTGTTGATATGGTCAAATGTTCTCTAAAGAGTCATCTATTTACCCTTATTTAGAAAGAGTCTCCAGTATCAATGCATCTACTTCAGGATGGTAACAGTAACCCCTGCTTCATGTGGGGCCACATCACATTGATTATTTTCAGACAAAATAAAACCTTCCTTGCTCCTCGGGATAGGCTCCAGGTTCTCCGTGACCCTGAAAAGGAGTAAGCGGTAGAAGATGGATGGATGGATGGATGGATGGATGGATGGATGGATGGATGGATGGATGGATGGATAAAAACTTCCTTACTTAGCAAATATATGGTGGTAAAGAAATCTGAATGTGTGGAAATTAGGAGACACTGCAATCCATAAGCAACACTTATCTGATGTCATGGTCTAGATATAAACCTATATGGACTTTTTCAAGGAACTTTTCTTTATTGAGTTCGAAAACCACATCTCATGACAGTCGCCCTCACGGCTACTGTTCTTCATGAGCCAATATGGACCTGCAAGGACAAGTGTGCACCTGGCTGTCGCTCTCCTGTTGCAGTTCTGGACAGATAAGTCTTGATAATGAAACCTTTTTATTAATAGCACCCCTACCATACCCTACACACATCCATGCACATAGCACACTCAACCAGCTGACATGAGAGAAAACATTTTTTGAGATCCCTCAATAACAGTCACTGCCGTATTGATGTCAAATGCTTATATTCAGCACGAGGAACATATGACTGACCTGCAATGAGCAAGCTATGAATCTTCTCTGTTAGTAAAGCACAATCTACCAAACTGGTAGTTGTACTTGCTAACCTTCATAGCAGCAGATAGCATGCAAATGGGCATTATATTCCATGGACAGGCGCAACCCACAATCATCTTTCCGAGGAAATTGAATCCTTCACCATAGTCCATGAGTCTCTGTGACTGACAGGAGTTTGGATAGGGCAAGAAAGAAAGTAGGAGGAGAAGAAAGGAAATAGGAAATAAAGAATGATGACAGATGATCATATCCCTCCTCCATAGTGGCACTTCACTATGCCATTTGAGAGAGAAAATTAGTTATAATTGGAGTGATTAATATCAATGATTAAATGTGCCTATTAATGGTGATTCATATAATTGAATTCACTCGGATGCAATATGATGGGGTTGTAATTTCAAAATGCAAATCAACGTGTGTCCTCAGTACTACAGCGCATTCAGAGCATGAGAAGCAACCATATGTCTACTGACCAAGTGGTTGGTACAGTACTGAGGTACAGTACTGAGTTGCTGGAACATGTGTATGTCTGCTCATTCATGCAATCAACCAATCATGTGGCAACAGTTTAAACAAAAATAAACAAGCAAAAAACATCCAGTGAACAGCTATTATGTGGATACAAAATTCCTTATTGATGAGACAAACAGAGGAGAATGGCCAGACTGACATGAGGGCTATGGTAACTCAAATAACCACTCTTTAGAACCGTGCTGAGCAGAAAAGCATATCAGAAAGCACAACATGACAAACCTTGTGGCAAATGGGCTACAACAGCAGAAGACCTTTTTGGGTTCCATTCTCATCAGCCAAGAACACAAATCTGAATCTACTGTGGGCACAGGCTCAACAAAACTGGAAGATTGAAAATTGGAAAAAGCTGAAACTATGTTTTTCCAATCTTCAACTGTCCCGTTTGTTGAGCCAGGATTTCCCACCTCATTCTGATGGTTTGATCTGAATGTTCATTGAAGCTCTTGACCCGTATCTGCATGATTGAAGGGTGATTCAAAAGAGCAGGGGTACAAGAGTTCTTATTAAAGTGGCTATCGGGTATATATCTTAATTTGTAAAAGAATTAGAATAGAAAGATGTCTTTATCCATCCATCCATCCATCAATCCATTTTCTGTACCGCTTATCCTATACAGAGCCACGGGGAGCCTGGAGCCTATCCCAGAGGACTCGGGGTACAAGGCCGGATGGCACCCTGGACGTGGGCCAAACCATCGCAGGGTATAATCATACATCCATTCACACACTATGGAATATTCAGAGATGCCATTCAGCCTTCAATGCATGTCTTTGGAAACTAAAGTACCCAAAGGAAACCCCCGAAGCACATGGAGAACTTGCAAGCTCCACACATGCAAGGCAGAGGCAGGAATCAAACCTCTAATCCCAAAGGTGCGATGCACATGTGCTAGCCTCTTGAACTTGTGACTTTTTTTATTATTAATTTTTTTTTTGGTTACAGTTTAAGGTAGATTACAAGGACCATGATACATTTCTTTAAGCATTTCTTTTCATGCAAAAAGGATACTATTTTACGCTTGAAAAAAAGGCTGAAGGATTTAGTGTCAAAGTTTGATATAGTATATCAGACATATGCAGCACAGAGAATGGCAAATAATCTATATACAATAGGAAAATAAATTCTGTAGATGGATTGATGGGTGGATGGATTGATGGATGGATGAATGGAATGATGGAATTATTGATCCCCAATTTGAAATTTGGTGGTAATGATTTGTGTTAAATTACAGTAATGGTCTCAAGTTGGAGTTGATTTACATCTTGTCTTTAAAAATAACCTCAAACTTAATGTCACTGGGTTTACAATTTTGAGAACTCTGGTCACCTTAGTCATTGATAATCCATTCTTATGAAGCTTGGCAGGAAACAAAATCAGACAAAACGTCCTTGACTATCCTCGACTGAGTTCACAATAATGAGAAAGGATAAGTTCTAGCTTTAGGCACAAATTCAGGAACGCTGGTCAAAGTGTAATCCCCTCACTGTGTTAAATGCTTTAGTTAGACTTAACTTACAGAGAGAACGGGATTCGGAATGACACAACCCTGAGGAACCTTGTTTAAGGCTTATGCTTCAGACATCATGCTACCACAACAATATCGCTGTCGATGTCCATTTCATATGATGAGCAGCATATCAGTGTGCGATTACGGCAAATTAAATGTCATAGCTCCTTCATCCACACTGCCATCTGCCAAAGGGGGGCATGCGGCTAAAAGTGCTGACCGACCATGGCACTGAGCATCTTGTTCCCACTGGGAGGTGTCTTTGACCTCTAAAATGTTGCAGGCATTAGAGAAACAACAAAATGACATGTGGTGATACGTCAGTAGGAGCAACCACTCTGCAGCAGGCCACAAGAAATCACAATGATATTGGATTTTCAACATCTGTCAGGGGTGTAACACATCTGTATTTAGATTTAAATCCAAAAGGGACATGCTCTAAATTAGAAAGTTTTGTTGTTTTGTAGAAAACAGACACACAAAAAAGGGTGGAAATGGCAGCATTTAGCATGGTCTGCAAATTCTGCCTCTGACAGTTCCTCAAACTCACCTACATCACCAAAGCTCATAACTAGTCTCAACTGGACATATGCACAGGACTTTTATTTATTTATTTATTTATTCTGCTTGCACAGTTATTATATTTGATTGTAATAAAAGAGTTAATAAACAAGACATTTCTTTGTCCCACAATACAGTGGTACCTCGACCTACGAGATTAATTCGTTCCATAACCTAGCTCGTTCGTCGATCATCTCGTAAGTCGATCGAATTATTCCCATTTAAAATAAAGGAAAAAA